>JARHVA010003002.1:0-175000 GCA_037957365.1 Torreya grandis
TGAAGTCACCTATTTGAGTTATTCCTTGTATTCCAATAGGCCTAAAACTATCTTTGAGCCAAAATTGGTCTCCCCTAATGTTTGTTTCTACCTCAAAAAGTTCAAAAATCTATACTATGACTCTACCAACATGTTCCAAGTCATTAATATGCTTACTTTACGATAGAAATGGAAATGGACTACTCATTTAGGTATAGGCTTCACCATGCATAATATGTCTGGGTTGTTTATTAAGGCTCAAAGTGAGATTTTATGGGTTCCCCTATCTATCTTAATCTTGAAAATATCCCATATGACCTCACAAAAACTTAAAAATGAGTTGGAATGTACATTTCATACTAGAATAGTGAATGACCTCATTTGGCCTTGGTCTAGTCCCTTTGCCTCATAAGCCTGCCCTACAACATTTTGGTGATTTGGACCATCCAATTGAGATTACTTAAGCTTAAAAAGTTCAAACACCCCCTAATATATTCTTAATAAAATTCTCAAATTCATTTTTTATTTTCTCATTATGCCATAATGTGATCAACTCTTACCTTAGCCACTAGGCCTAGACCTTGCCTAGTAGGTTTGTTTGTAAAGATAGGGGGGTTTAGACTTCCTTGTTCGATTTTAATCCACTCATGTGAGGTATTTTACATGATTTCATAGGTGTAATTTAACATTATACATCCTTATTAAATGTTCAAAAAATCTCCCTGGACCTCCTCCTTCATCTTTAAAACTTTCAAAATGTAGGGTTTATGCTCAAAAGGGAGTGCCTTCTATTTGAGACAAAATAGAAGGCACTCCCATATTTCCCCTAACCAAAATGGATGATTTATTGTCTTATAAAAGTGGTGAGTACATCATAAACTATATTTTAACTCCTGATCACATGCCTAGACCCTTCAAAAGGACGAAAATCTCAGATAGATCTCTAGGAAGGTAGATTGTGCAAGATTTCTAGGAATAGGCCAAGTTTTGCATTTTGACTGAACCCATTTCTATATTCATGTGGTATCATAATTATTCCATTAGTTTTTTTCATATGTTTATTAATTTTCTCATAAATTTTATCAACACTCTTGTCCTTCAATGACCTCTCACACTCCTCTCTTAGTCAAGAGTGTGTCTCTTCCTTCTTGCCTACTATAGGTGCTCCTTGAAATTTTTAGGCATTAAATGGCCATGTGTAAACCTCACTAAAACCCTTAAAAAATTATTTTTACCCCAATTCATTTTATTTCCCTCACTTTGGATTCACTTTTATGAACTATAAAACCATCAAACATTTTGACTAAGACACTAACCTTCCTCCCAGTTGTAGGTGGTTATGGAGCTGTAGAGGGACCCCTGTATATATATTTATATGTAATTCAAGCCATAGATAATGGTTTGAAGTAAATTTATATTTTTTAAACATAATTTGGCATGATTGAATTCTCTTATCTCATCTTTGGAACATACTAATCACTAATGAAACAATTTCCTCTAGCTCACTATTTACTCTTAGCCGTCTTAGTTGATTGTACATATTATCTCTTCACCTTATAGGAAAATAAGGTATTTGAAATGTATTTATTAGCTTGAAAAATAATTATTCACCTCATACAACCATTTCCCATGATTTATCACTTTATCTATCATGATTTTAGTTCTCCCTCTTTTCTTTGGCCTACAAGACTATGTTTCTTCTTTTAGGCCTGACTGTAGGTGTATATAGCTCCTACTAGGCTTGGTAATGGTGATTAGATACGCTTGTTCGATCCTTGAAGGGAAAAAAATCACTTTTTTATGTTTATATTCACCTTGAATTTAAAAAAAAAATCATCAAAACATCATGATTAGGTCACCATTCACTATACCCTACTATAGGTTCCCTTTTCCTCAGTGTACAGACTGTAGATAACAACAAAGAAGTCAAAACACTACTCATCATCTCCTCTAGGTGATATTTATGCCATGAATGTCATTTGAGGCATATTAATTCCTCCTAGCATGAAAAAAACTTGCATTATCATCTTGAGAGTAGAAAAAGCCTTTTGCAATTCAGGACTTGTAGATGTTACTATATGTTTTTAGTGTCCAAATGCATACTTTTAAGACTCTCAAACACTAAGTTCATATAGCCTTATGATCTACCTCTTTTTCATAGTGTTATTATTATCATGATAATATCCAATGAAGTTACTATCCTCCACAAGAAACTATATAGCATTCTTATTCAAAAACTCTAAAAATGGGAGGTGCTATGTTTTGTCTCTTTAGAGACTCAGTCCCAAAACTCAAAATTGTTCACATTTGGAGTAAAACCCCACTCTCCTTGGATTTAAAATATATCCTAGATATAAAAATCACTTACATAACCCCATGAATAATTTGTATAGCTTGGAATTACCTTTATACATCCTTGTCAGATCCATGTTGGAAGGAATCCTATAGGTATATATTTTGTATTGCAGGTAGGGATCATAGAGATTGAGTGTTAAGGCTGAAAAGTGTGATTTAGGATATTATTTATTATTTTTAATCTCTTCAAATTAAACCTCCATATAAAAATATACTTATCACAAGTTAAAACTTGTTTCCTACACCATCTCTGCTATATGCACCTATCGGTGCTCTTTCATGGCTAGTATGAGCTTTATTTACCAACTTAGGTTCTAAAAACCACTTTTTAATAGGTGGAATTTAATATTTATTGTTATATTGATCATAATATCTAATAAATAAACATTATATCACATTAAACAACCACCACAATACATTTTGAAGGAAGAAAGACACTGCAACAAGTGAAAACTATCTAGTAGTCTTCCAATGACTTACACCTACAAACTGAGGTATTTAACTCATGGAAACTCTTTAAAACATTAAATAAACTATGGAATACATCATATGAGGAAGCTAAAATTCTTTGTAACCAAAATTAGTAAGTGGATTATACGCATTTTCTCAAACAAGACCAAAACTTGAAGTGTGCATAGATTGATAGTCAATTTTAGAAGGTCAACTTCAAACAGATGATTCATAAATAAAAGTCCACAATTACTAAACTTATTTACATGAAAATGGATATAAATAAGTGTAATATCACCTCCAAAAATCATTTGACTTGAAACCACTTGTTGTGACCATACCGAGCAAAACCTAAGTGTCACTTCAATCTACCAAGAAGGGCAAAAATATAGTAGAATGGTTTTGGGCCAAAAATGACACCTCAAGATAAAATAAATCATGGATATGAGTGTGGGGGAGATTAAGAGACATTTTTACATCCTTTCCAAGTGGCACACTTCCCAATGAGGTCATACAAGTGATAAAACTCACTCTTTTCTTTAAAAAAAGCCTTTTTTCTAAGTAACTTGACAATTTTTAGTTAGTAAAAATTACTACAGACCTCCCAAGACACATGGAACATGATACAAGTATTTGACACTTAAAATTTTTCCAATAAACCAGTACAAAGAATTAAATACACTATTTTTGACCCTTAAAATGACTCAAAATGATAAATGGACCTAGAAACTAATTGACCAAAGCTAGTACAATGTTAATTGACATCAAATGACCTATAAAACATCTCATAGCAATACATTATACCCCCTTATAGGCTTGAAAATTATGTTTTTTTACTAGGGGTACCCCAATTTGACCTAAAAGTCAAAATTGGTCAAAAAATCGATGACTCATAGGGGTAGTATGCTTGCTATACTAACTAGACCAGTAGCCTTATTAGTCCCTTGGGATTAAACGTAATCTAAGTATTAAGACAAACAAAAAAACCTTTGACCATTTACCACAAACCTTTGATAAAGATAAGACATTAAGATTACCTTAACCACACCAAGCAAAGGACACACACAACAAATAAAACAAACACAAGACACACACATGTGCTCAAATCACTACTAGGAATTAGGAAATAACCTATTATGTACAACTAAAAATGAGCATACCTCCCTCTTAGATCAAAGGAAAAATTTGAAGCATCACCATCTCCATGAGATGAAACATGGTGCAAAGCATGCTTATTCTTGGATTGGATGTTTTGTGGATCAGACTTGTTCTTTGGCATTTCAATTATCATACTCTCAAGTATAACATATTCAAACAAGTATACAATGTAAAAGTATTCCTATTTCATGCAAACATCTTGAACCTTACCGTGTAGATCCTCAATTGCAACCTCAAATGATGATTGAACAAATCATGCCTTCTTATCTTCCATGGTGTTCTCAACAAGATTAGGCTTTTTCTTAGCTGCATGCTCTTCTAGCTCATCAAGGAGCTTTTAAAAATCTATCTAATCTTGATCATTATCTTCCATGGAAACCTCTTCTTTCACCTTGTCATACACTTGGCCTTCAACTTGGCAAAGCTCTTCAAGCTCTTGAAGTAACTCTATTTGTAGCTGTCAATCATCCTTGTTCTCTTTATCATCTAGAACCATTACCTCTTCCATATTATCTTCTTTATATATGATGTCATCAATATGATGTTCTTCAAGCTCCATTGCATCATCAAGTGGCTTCATGATAGCTGGTTCTTGACCAGCAGAAAGAGTTCCATCTTTATGTTTGATTGCACACTCAAGTTCATATTCATTAGACTCATCCAAAAGATTGGGTTTATCATTAGCTATGTAATATTTTGGATAAGAAGAAACTTCAACCAAATCATCAAATTATTTGCATATGGCATTGAAATTTTACCATAGATCTTCTTTCTCATGATCATCTTTAAGAGTTACTTCTTCTACCTTGGTCTCATAAAACTCATCTAGGACTGCCACCTATTGAGGGATGACTTGAATGTGTTCTCCATCCTTTATAATACATTACACTTCATGCTTATGATGATCATATTCAAAATTTTGATCAGATTTATAACCCTATTCAAGGGCTATATGATCTTCCATCTCCTTCTCCTTCATGGTGATGTCAAGACTAGGTATTTTGAAATCATGTGATCTAGCCCAATGAGGCTACCAAGGAGATAGGTTTTCTTCAAAAAAGATATCTATTTATTTTTAAAATAATTTATCCTCCTAAGATTCTCATACCATAGTTCTATCAAGGTAAAGAGTGATAGGGTAAGGACAAGATGAGCTAGTTGGTGGAGGTGGCACATAGAACTCAAAATCAGATTGAGGGTGAAATGTAGGGGATTTTCCGTGGACACACATCCCTTCAAATATAGAGACATTAGCTATTACATTATCCTTTTTTTTACCAAGGGGAATACCTATGGTGATTTATTATTCACAATAACTCATGAGAGTCTGTTGATCAACCATGAATTGAATTTGTTCTTCTTTACTTGCTTCTCTCAATATAGGTTCCTCTTTGAGAAGAAATGAAGTGGAGGATTTATGGATAGGATCATGGATTTGGGGTGAATAAAATAGAGTATAAGATGTAGTGGAAGGTGAGGGGGTTGGATATAGAGTGTGGGATGAAGGATAAGACTTATGAATGGGTTTGGAAAAGAGGAAAACACTAGTGAGTTCTAATGGAAGTGAATTCTTGGGCTAATTAGGAGTAACATCTACATGAACAAGAGATGCATTTTATCAATGATATCCTTGTGTATAACCCATGAAAACCTTTTATTTCATATGACAAGGCTGATAGGAACACTCTTGAGGCTGATAGGCATCATGAAATGAATGATAGGGCTCATATTGAGGTTGATAGGTGTTTTTTGGTAGCCATTCTCATAGAATTGTCCAACAACATGATGCCCATAAAGAGAGGGAAATGAAGGACTGTAGGACTGCCAAGGAGTAAAATGTGTTTCATAGAAAGGCTGATTTTAATATTGATACACTTCATGACAAGGCTAATTATAGTCACACCAAGGTTTATTAATAACTTGTTCATATTGATGAGGAATGGTACAAGCTTGGAAGGTTTCACCAACTTGTAGAGAATAAAAATCAAAACCAAGGTCAACCATAAATCTTCATTAGGAAGCAAGATAAAGGAAATGATCATAAATAATCTTCAAAAGTAATAATTGGACTACTTAACTATTTGATACAACCTCAGAATCGCCATTGATGCTTAGATATATGCCTCCAAAGACTGATGTGTTGAAGGACAACACCAAAAATCCTCCAACTCTTGGAATAAGAGTCCCACTAGTCATGCCAAAAACTATTGTCACTTGGATATGCACCTTTTGAGGAGATGATAAGGCTTTCCTCATCCAAGTGGCATAATGGAATCAACTCTAGGCTTGTGGGCAACCTAAGGAATAAGGTGAGTCACTAAATAGGGATAGCTCCCTTGATATACCACTATGGATTGCAACTAAGACTAACTTTGGGGGGTGAAAAAGGAGAAATAAATTGAAATAAAATCTAAACTAATGAATGTGATACACCAAATTTATTGATGACATCCAACCATATGCATATTACACTTGAGACCAAGCAATAAACAAACATAAACTCTTCCAAACTACAACTTGTCACATCAATGTTACATTGTGAGGTCAAGATGAACATCTAGGATAAGGAATAATATAAAAGAGGCATTTAATGGCACTGATGAAGAGACAAACTCTCTTAATCCTTGACATATCCAAAAACACTTCACATGCCCTACAAAAAGTTTTCCAATTGCAAATAGGTTGCAAGAATGAGCTAACATGCTGAGGAAACAAGAGTGTCACTTAAGCAAAATCAATAATTAAAATGAAACACACTATGATCAGTCATAGAAAAGAAATCACTTAGTAATTTTATTGATAAAAAAGTATAAAAATGAGTAGGGATTCACTATACTCTAGTGGAGCATCCCATACAATGTCAAAATGGCTAACTCTTATAGAGTTTGAGAGAGAGAGATAAGAAGAGAAGTCCAAGGGTCACAAAGACACTTTTCAAGATGAGAAAACTATTATTCCATGCATGATAAGAAGGTATGGTTCAAACCATATAACATCATGAAGTAAAATGTCAATTCAAGTCATCAAAGTTATGCAAAGTGGCACAAAACTCCTCCTTTTTCATTAAAAAAATGCCTTCATGGCTGGGCCTATTTGAACATCTTATAACTAATTATGAGAAGTCTGAATTATTTTAATGGATGGTATGGACATCATACATTCCTCTTCATGCATTGATTACATGCCTAGTCTTCTAGAAACCTCTAAAAGTGAGCCATCATCATCTGTTATCTATAAAATTACCCCTTCATGCACCCTACACACTTGGCCTAAAAAATGCCTTAAGTTATCCAATAAAATACACTAGAGGGAGTTAATGAAAAATTCCAAGGCCATCCATGACCTTGGAAGCATCAGGGACACCTTAAAAGGACATCCACTTGAAGTTTCACACCTTTCACTAGTTTGTCCAATATGTCAGCTTTGACTGCCTGAGTTGAAGGCTATTGTTCAGATCCTTAAGAGCTTTTTTAGGAAATATAGTGACCATAGAGAATTATAAAAAGTCTAAATCTTCCTCAAAAACTTTATTTTATCTCTAAACCACTCTTGTATCTTACACAACATAAAAAATGGTCAAAAATAGCCTATTTCTACCCCCATCCATATAAGTCCATACAACTATCTAGCATGTGGAGTATCTTGAGAGAGTCCTATAAAAGTTCCAATCATCATCATGGTAAAAACAAATAATTATATTGTCTATACAACTCAATATTCCTAGCTGGTCCTAGAAAGGGTTTTATAAGGGTTTTAGAGTAGTTTTAGGTTTTCTTAATTGTTCATAAAATTTCCATGTCCAGCTTGTGGAAAAAATCCACAAAAGTTCTCTTAAGGGACCCTATTAACCACCCTCAACTTCTTTATCCACCATGAAAACCTTCATGGGAGATATGAGCATTTGAAGTTGCCTATTTGAGCTATTCCTTGTATTCTAATAGGCCTAACACTATATTTGAGCCAAAATTGGACTCCCCTTATGTTTGTTCTACCTCCAAAATATCAAAAATCTCTAATATGACTCTACCAACATTTTCCAAGTCATTGATATACTTAATTTATCCTATAAATGGAAATGACTACTCATTTAGGTATAGGCTTCACCATGCCTAATAGGACTAGGTTGTTTATTGAGGCTCAAAGTGAGATTTTATGGGTTCCAATGTCTATTTCAATCTTGAACATCTCCCATATGACCTCACAAATACTTCTAAATGAGTTGGAATTTACATTTCATACTAAAATACTGAATGACCTCATTTGGCCTTGGTATAGTCCTTGAATCATAAGCCTACCTGTAACCTTTTAGTGAGTTGGACCATCCAATTGAGATTCCTTGAGCTTCACAAGCTCAAACACCCATGCTAGATTCTTAAGAACATGATCAAATTCATTTGGAATTTTCTTCCCATTCCATAATGTGATCAACTCTTACCTTGGCCACTAGGCCTAGACCTTGCCTAGTAGGTATGTTTGTAAAGCTAGGGGTTCAGACTTCCTTGTTCGATTTTCCCACTCATGTGAGGTCTTTTCCATGATGTTTCAGGTGTAATTGAACATTATAAATCCTTATTCAATGTTCAAATAGCTCCCTAACTCCATCTTTAAACTTATAAAATGTAGGGTTTGTGTTAAAAAAGGAGTGATGGCACTCTATCTAAGACAAAATAGAGGGCACTCCGTGGTTTCCATAGACTAAAATAGATGGTGTAGTGTCTTATAAAAGTGGTTAGGACCTCATACACTAAATATAATCTATTGATCACATGTTTAGACCCTTTAAAAGGATGAAAATCTTAGACATACCTTTTGAAGGCATATTGTGTAGGATTTTTAGGAATGGATTGAGTTTTGCATTAAATTGAGCCAGTTTCTCTATTTGTGTGCATCATAATGATTACATTAGGTTGTTCCTATTACGATGAAGGTTCTCTTAATTTTTCTTAACATTCTAGTCCTTCAATGAAACTCTCACACTCCTCTTTTAGTTAGGACTGTGCCTCTTCCTTCTTGCTTATTGTAGGTGATCATTGTAATATTTAGCTATTAAAGGGCCATGTGTAAATCTCACTGAAACCCTAAAAAATGAGTATTACCTAAGTATTTGTTTTCCCTCACTTTGGATTCACTTTTATGGACTAGAAAACCATCAACCATTTTTATTGAAACACTAACCTTCCTCCCAGCTATAAGTGCTTATGGGGCTATAGAGGGACCCCTGCATATACATTTTTATGTAATTCATTTAGACACCTAAATCTGGCCACCGATAACCTCCAACCAGGATTTTTACCAATTTCCACCAAAATGCGCAATTTGGCCTAAAAACACTAAAATGCATTAAATGAGTTGAAACTGACATATTCTAGTGCCAATTTTAGCTAGAGTATCATTAAATGGGGTAATGCATTTTGTGGGCTAGTTAACTTTGAATAGATCATTTCGAGTCAAAATGCCAGTTTTGCACCTAAGTGTTCTAGATTTCTCTTTCTTATCAAATCTCTTTCACAAGATGCATGATTTTCTTATTTTTTGTTGATAACATCCTAAATGGGATAATGGATCCAATGCATCTGACATTGACTTCTAATTCCAATCTCGTCAAATTTTGGACCAATAACAAGGCATTATGATCAATTTGAGTAATTTGTGTACAAAGTGCTTAATCATGCTTAGAGATAATCAAAGTTAGATAATAATTAATAATTCCATGGAAACTTGCTGAATACTTATTTTTGGAAATAAATATTGAATATCTGCATCATCAGGGGACCTCATTTCTTAGGAAGACATCCTTAGGCCATAAATGCCACAAATATCAGGGTTCATGCCTCCCATGCCTCATCAAAGCCCTCCATGCCTCTTAATTGATCCTCTACCCCAAATATTTATGAGCTTATTTATTTATTTTAATTACATAATTGAATTAGTCTTTAGCCACACATCTCAATCTTGAGATGAACGGTTAGGTTGATTCTGATCAATCTCAAAAATCTATAAATAGAGAGGCCATGAACATCATTACTAAGTCTTGATAATGCAAATTTATAATGCAAAAATGATTCAATAAGCTATTTAAATTAGTGTTACCATTATAAATTCATTCTAATTCAATCCAAGCCAAAGCTACAAGGTGCTGAGGAGATAGCCAAGCCTCCTTTTATGAAGACTTCATGAGCACAAGCCAAACAAGCCACTACAACAAGCATTTTGGAGCATCCAAGGAAGGTAAAAGAGGGTTTATTTTAAATTTTCATTGTGTTTTTTATTCATGTTTGTTAACTAAGCTCTCCCTAGTGTTTAGGCCTAGAGATGTTATGCTAGTTAGTGTGTTTCTTTCATTTTATTTTCATTTTGAAACTAACACGATACTAACCATCTTCTCTTGAGTCAAATTCCTATATCATATAATGGCATGCCTGGTGGGACTATATGCATCCCAAACATGAATATGATCATTATGCAACTTTAAAATCTTCATTTGGATCATTAAAACTCTTGCAATTTCATTTTCTAACTTTATTTTGCCATTTTTGTTTGTCATGAGTTTACACAGTAACCATCTTCGGTTAGCATAGCCATCTTAGATCAATGTTGGTATAACCATTTTTAGTTAGTATAACCATCATATGTTAGTAATTTTAACCATTTTTTTTTAGTATAACTGACATCGGTCACTTTTTTTTTGTTAAAAACATAAACCTGAAAGCTAATAGGCCATTTTAAAATGCTTGGCTATATGGACTCCATTTTGGATGATTTTTTTTTTAAACCACATGTTTGCTCCTAAATTTTAATAATTTGAAATTAGTTTATGTTAAAGTTTCATATATTTTTCACAAAATTTTTAAAATATAATTAAAATGTTTCTAATCTAACATATTTGCTTTTGGGGTGATGCCTTAAGGGTAGACAGGTAACCAACAAACTTGGAACTTGTTAAAACATGCTATTAAGACATCTTTGGCATGATTTTAAAATGAATTAGGAATTTGGTTTTTGGTGCTTAATGAAACATTTAGGTTCTTAAGTGAATGTTTTCATAAATTAGGCTTTTAAAGTTCACAATCTTAAGACCAAGGCGTCAAATGAACACAACCCAATCTTTTGAATTTGGTGCTTAAAAATGAAATCATATTTATAAAAGTTTTTGGTATTAAATAGTTGCTTGATCTAATTTTGTTTATAAAATATATGGGTGTTAGGTGTATTCTCTTCCATTTGTCCTATTTAGGCAACCCTTGGAATCAAAAGCGCCATTCCTATTGCAAATTGCCTAGTTGAAGGCATAGAAAGAACGTCATCTAAAACACTCCCTAAAAACTCGTAAAATTATTGGGTGACATTGACATGACCCTAAAATTTATATTTTGTTTTATTTCATTTTATTACATCTTATTTTGTGAGGGGGACTTCATCGCCTCCTGTGAGTTCTTTAGGGAAGCTTTGACCCAGAGTTTCATCTCCTAGCACTGACTTCATTTGGCTCCATATTGGAGTTGCACATGGGATGTAATGGCACATTGGAAATTGCACTACACTGAGTGAATAATAGGATGTAGTGGTTGAAAAAGGGACTATACCTTTTTGCAATAATCCAAGTGATATGGAGCTAAAATATGTGGTTTTTTTTGCATTGTTTGATGTGAAAGTCATTGTGCAATTGATTCCCCTAGAACATTCAAAAACTTGTAGATCTTTAGAAAAATCCCCTCTTGTCATAGAAGTATTGTTGGTGCAAGGTACACCTCAAGTTTCATGTCATAGTATTGTCATTTTAGGGAAGGGGGGTGTAAAAACCCTACTATATAATGCGTATTTACTTTTGGATGAACACTTAAAAACCTCTCAAAAAATGTATATTGATGGATTCCAACAATACCAAGCAACCTTATTAGTTTAGTATCTAAGGGAGAATAATTACTTGGTTTTGTCCTAGATTAAAGTCTTATTTGGAGTCAAAAACTTGATGTCAACAAATGATCCAAACCAAACATATGGTCCCCAATCCTATTTGAACAAGGAGGCGTTATGTTGCCCGCATGAATCTTCATTTTTTTTGCCTTGTTCAAATTTATCACAATTTATTTTGAGTCATATTATCAACTTTGGTGTAGTTATGCTACCCATATGAGTCTAGACCTTTTTTCCTAATTTTTTTTAAAGTCCTTCATTGATAATTCACATTCAAACTTGAACCTTTTTGAGTTTTAAAAGTTGATGTGTTAAACTAGGCTCACCATTTACATGCTAAACCTATTTTAACTTAGGTTCAAATTCCCATTTGGATTGAAGGGTATTTTAGAGACTAATAATCACATTTATCATCATAGTGAGACTCAAGTCCTTTCATGCTTAACACTTGCACTTTGAGTCTATGGAACTGACATTTGGTGGTACTATTCTAATTTTGTGAGTTTTTGAGACCATTTGAGTGCAACACTTCTTGCCTTAGGGATATTTCCAAAACTTTGAGAGTTTTTCCATAATTTGAGTCAAGAAAGATAGTATTATGTTGTCAAATTTGTGTGAAATTATCTTTGCCTTAGAGAGTTTTTGAAACAAGCATTTTGTCTCATCTTTTGGGTAGTCTAGCACTGTTACACTACCCAAAACATTTTAGATATTGTTTCAAAGGCCCTATTACTTAGAGTTCAAATTTTTTCCTACATTTTCAAATCTATCCAAGTGTACCTTTGTGAACCTTTGTCTAGTACAGTTACAACATTCACTTTTTTGTCTAGCTTATTTGTCAAAAGAACCAAGTTTTATACCATTATTTGTAAGAAAAATAAACTATCTCTAAAGTGTCTTTTGTTTCATACCTTATACCTATTTAATAAATTCCATGTCCAAGAATAAAGTGCCTATTTTTTCTTAGAAGTGTTTCAAATCCATTAGATTAAAACTTTCATCTATTTCAAAGTCTAGCTTTTGACACCGTTTGGCCAAGAGTCCTAACACATTCCTTGTTTGAGCCTAGCTTTTGATGTTGCATTTGGCCAAAATACCTAGCAACTTTTGCTTTTCCTAGATTAGACTTATTTGAAACACTTTGACCTTAGATTTTGGCATTTCAATTTTTAGTCTATTTACTTGCTTATCTTTGTGTGAAATGTGAAGCATTAAATACGTAACGCTAGATTATTTCCTCACAAATCTTTGTATAAACCTTTTGCTCCTTCTGGCGAATCTAGACCAAGTTTGAACATCAAATTTTAGACATTATCTTGTTAGAGTTTTTATAACTCTTTTAACTTTATTACAAAACCATTTACTATTGATCCCAACATGTATTCCTACACTCGTAGTGAACTCATGTACAATCTAGGGATTAGTTATGTGGTTGCATAGGAAGAAATGGTGCAAGACCCCTACATGGATAATATTGCTTATGAGATGGATCTGTATCCCTCTTATAATACTCAATTAGTGGCACAAAGCCAAGATCCATTGGCTAACTATTTGGTTAATACACCACCTTATTTAGAACAAGACCAAGAATAAATTACACAATACCTAGCTACAATACCCACAACTGATGAACCAGTTCTTCAACAGTCATGCTCTACTAATATGCCTTCCACTTATGATCCACTTTTATTTGAGCATCATTGGTTGGAGAACAAATATGATATTTTAGTTTGAGCCATAGAGGTAGGGGCTAAGTTTCCAATAGACTTCCCTCATGAGAATTTACCAAGCCTAGTAAGAATTCCCCATAACATAATTTATGATCAACAAGCTTCTTCTAGCAATCCTTTGCCTCTAGTCCAAATAAGATATGAGGACCCTAATATACCTAATAGAGGTAAACACCTCATGGAAGACCACTTTAACCAAATACATATGGCATATCAAACCTACCTGAATCTAGCATGAAATTTCAATCAGATGACCATGGTGAGTAAACCTCTTATTGACTTAGTTCATTCAATAGGAGTTTTGATGGAGTTAACTGGTCAAGATAATCAAAGTTCAGACCCATTCATACAAAACATTTTGGTAGACAACTTGATGTATATGCCCATTATTGAAGAAGTGTCTTATGCTTCTATGCAAAATAATGAGAAAAATATAGTGGATAATGTGCAAGCAACGTCTAATCCAAATCAAAGTGGTACTAATAAAAAAACAACTAGTAAAAAAAATGTGTCTTTAGTTAACACTGTAATTGTTTCTCCAAATCAAGGAATAAGAGTTTCTACATCCCAACCTCAACCAGTTGCTTCATCAACCGTGCAACTAATAGGATTAGGTAGTCAAACATCACCCAATGTCATGCCTCAACAATAGAATGTGATGAATCCTAATCCTCAACAAATGATGAGTAGTATTCCACAATAGTAGGCATAATCTAGTATACCAACGCAACATAGGCCAAATGTATTGCCACCTCAACAAGCATAAATTAATGTTCCACCTCATCAGGTAGTGATAAACATACCTCTTCAGTTACATACTAGTGTACCAATCTAAAACCAAATGATTACTAGCCAACAATGTGTAAATATTGGTCAATGATAGATGTCAAATCTTCAACATGATTTCACTTCCCAACAAGGATTCATGCAACAACGAGGCTCCCATGTTTCTCAAGTACCTACTAGACAACAATCAGTTGAAAATATGCCACAAGTTTAGAGACAAGGTCTTGGTCCATAAGTTCCCACTCAACAACAAGGTTTGATTAGTTGATAGCATGTCCCTTTTCAACCATAGTAGGCACAATATAGTTGTTTCCCTCCATCCCAACCAAAAAATCCTCCAAGTCAAACCTTCATATCCAATCCAAATAAGAATATCTTACAACTAAATATGTAATTTCAAGTACATCCTAATACACATATGTATATTCCTAGTCTATTTCCTAACCAAAATATTGTACCCCAATAGATATCTCCATAATACCTTGGTCAAAGTGTCCCACTTATGACCTCCTAACCATCTACCCAAACCAATATTCTCCCTCAAACCAATGTTCCTTCTAGTTTCATATCCCAAGAATTGCAACATATGAAGGATGAAATTGCTACCATTCAGGCTAGAAAAGAGACTAAAATGTTTAAGTTAGATGATGTGTGTTATTATCCATTCAACATGGAGTACTTGTAAATACTATTTCCTCCAAGATACGAACCACTGAAATTCGACAAATACAAAGGGAAAGGTGACCCTAAGGCCCATTTAATTGAATTATTTGTCACATGTCAACTAGTGGCATATAACAATATATACCTTTTGTTTTTATTTCCAAGGAGCTTGGTTGGACAAGCCTTGGAGTAGTTTTTAATTTTTCCCAAGAACTCAGTAACAGATTTCAATGATCTTTCTGATAAGTTTGTGCAACACTTTTCTTATAATCTTGAACATGATATTTCATTGGTTGACTTAACATAAGAAAAATAAAAGGTTGGTGAGTGTTTTTTAAGTTATATACAGTGATGGAAATCCCTTACAAGATGATTCACCCATAGTTTACTAGATAAATAATTAGCTGTTGTGTTTACTTAAAATTTGCATAGTGAGATAACTTATCATCTGGAACTACAATGTGCGCATACTTTCAAGGAGATCATTGACAAAGGTTTATTGATTGAGTGAGCCCTTATTAATAAAAGGGTCATCAAGCTTACATCAACTAATTAGAATCAAGGTACCAATCAGAGAAGTGGCCAAAACTAACATCCAATCCAAGTGTAAGCATCACAACTAGCACATGCTAATAACCAAGATAGACCAAAGCTATTCAATCGTAATAGGAATGTTATGGGTAATGGAGTAACTGAGTCACATCATGTCCAAATAGTGCAAATTCCATCTGCACCACCTTTTTAGCTTACTCCTTCCCAACAACCTCTCCAACTAATGTCAAAAGCACAACAACCAAGACCCATGCAATAAGTCTAACAACATTTACCATTACAAACCCCTCCTCCAAGGAGAAATGTGCCTATGCATCATGTCTCTAGTGACCTAGGAGAGCCTATTGAGTCTATGTTTTGAAAACTTGTCACTGCTAATCTAATTAGTTTGCCTATACCAAAGCATTATCCACAAGGCATTCCTTATCCTGATTGGTACCATGAAAATGAATTCTATGAATATCATTAGGTCAACAAGCATAATATATGAAGATGTGTGAAAATCAAGCATTTGATTTAAAATATGTTGGATAATGAGGAGATAACATTGGATAATGGTGTTTCCACCTCCAATAAAACTCTTGATATTTATCAAAACCCCTTCCCCTAGCATAACACACAGTAGAAACATAACAATCAACAATAACAACACCGACTAGTCCAACAATAAAATCAATAGTATCAAAATCAAAGGTTGAACCAATAGAAGCAACATAATTAATAGTAGAACCCACAATGTTAGAATAATGGAAAAAACTAAGGTCAAAATGGTAACAACCAACAAACATACCATGTAGTTGCACATGACTACAATAGGGTTGTAGGTCATATTGTAGGGGGTAGCATTAATACCATCTCCATTAGTCCTAAATCGAGCACTAATCAATCTAGACCATTGCTAAACAATACCACTCAACTAAATTACATGGATAATCCTTCTTTGACCTAGGACTGCATAGATGAACTAGCAAATCAGGACTTCCACTTTTGGACCTTATACCAATAACTTGCCCTTACCACATGACCACATACAAGTGCACCAGCAACCGAGACTTGTCTTATCTGGTCCCACACCATTCCCAACATTTGTTAGTAATTATGGTCCAACATGTAATACTGATTATGGAATCATAACTTAGAGGTCAAATATTACTATCCCAGGCCCACAACCATCTACCACTTTGCCTATCATTCAGAGTCAGAACAAACCATTTACCAATGACCAAGACAAGAAATTTGATATTGTGGAACAATTATAGAAGACAATACCTAAAATTTCTATTTTAGATTTGCTATGAATGTCAACAATCCACAAGAAAAATTTGAATGAGTTTTTAACTTAATCCAATGTTGTCAATGAAATATCTCCAGATAAATTTCAAGCTTTGGTTGGACACCTAGCTCTAGCCCAACAAGTCACATTCAACCAAAGTGATATGTCTTCCCTTAGCCCGCTTTATAATAATCCATTATACATAGAAGTTTATATAAAGTAGCATAAAGTGAAATGTGACTTTATAAACAATGGATTAGGCCTCAACATAGTGTCTCTAAAGCTCATCAAGCTTCTTGGGTACATAATGGTAGATCTCCAGCTATAAAAGATAACTATCAAAGCCTATGATAATTAGGAAAAAGAATCACAAGACACCATTATCTTACTAGTTATCATTAGGCCTTTGACCCATGATACACTTTTCCATATGCTTGATCTTAAGTTATCATATAATATGCTTCTAGGAAGGCCTTGGTTACATGAGATTCATGTAGTCCCATCAACGCTGCACCAATGTATCAAGTTCTCTCATTCAGGGATGGAAGTGAATATTCCAAGAGATTTACACCCATATGAACACTACAAACATCTTGATGCCGAGTTTTAATGCTACAATTACCAATACAACATGAATCTAAGTTCCAAGTAGGATAAAGGAAAGGCCATACTTATTGATCCTATATAGGATAATTGCATAAATCTTAATACCTTGGATTCCCTTTCCCACATGCCACCTCCTAAAGCTTCCAATCATTTCACCATTTTAGATAATGGCTCAGGGGAATATGTGACCCATGATACCTTCTATATTTCAAATCTTCCTTAGAATCCAAAACCTTTAGATGAGCTAAAAATACCCCCACACATGCATTATAAATAAATGAACAAAGATAAGGGACCTAGCTTATTTGTACCAATATCTAGCCTAGAGCTAGACCCTCTTGAAGGAGATGAATCATGGTTGTATAATGACAACCAAGTTGATTGTTATAAAAGTAGAAAGTATCCTATTCCCAATAAGATCATGGAGCTTCAAGATTATGAAGGAAGAGGCCTCAGACTAAATCAACAAGGAACCATTGAGCCAATTTCTATGACTAAGTGTAAAAGACCTTATGGAATTGGATTTAAACCACCTAGAGGTGACCCCACATATCTTATTCAAGTTCCATCATCGGTGGCTAGTGATGATGATGCTAATAATGGAGTAGAGTCTGATCATAGCCTCATCTTTGATGATCTAATTGAGACTAACCTATTTGATAATTATACCATTTGTACCTTTACCATAGTCATTCATCATAACCCATTGCCATTATACTATCCCAAATTGATAGATTGGGTCCAATAAGAATCCAATTTGTTGATTGATGAGCTTTAGAATGATGAGGCATTCTGTGACTTTTTAGGCCTTAGAGACAATGTTCCATTGGGAGATCATAAATCATGATTGCTAATTACATTGGATCTTGAAGCCTATTTTGGAGAGTGGGTAAACACCCTTAGCCAAAAATAAATAAATAAAACATTTAGGTCCCAAAGTGAAAACCTCTTTGATGCACTTTTTGACCAGTGAAAAAGTAAAGATAAAGGCCAATCTAATGGTGAAAACCTATTTCAGGTGCCATTAGATGTGGGTGTTCATTTTTATTTTTTGAATTTAGACTAGGAAACCACCAATGATGAACTGGCCTATGGATCTGGGTTTAGCTTTGAGAAACAACAAGTGTTTGATCAAATTATTCAGGAATTTCCAACTATTTTTGTCACATGGCCAACTTTCCCATTGGGGGACTTAGATTCATCATGCCTAGGAGATGTTGAAGAGCAAGTCCTAACAGAGGACCCTAATAGCCTAATAGTTCAAGTCTTTACCTACTATCCTAGAAGATGGTTTGACCCTTCTAGTCAAAGATATAATAGAGGTAAACATTGGGACTCCATAAGATCTAAAATGGATAAAATTAGGTATGTCCCTCACTTAGGAGTAACATGAAGTATTTATAGCTCTATTGAGACAATTTTTAGTTATCTTTGCATGGGCTTATTTTGACATGCTAGGTTTGGACCCTACCTTGGTTTTGCACCACCTTGTGGTCAATCATGATGCCAAACTAGTGAAACAAAATTTGCATAAGATGCATCCTTGTATTATTATCTTGGTAAAGAAAGATTTGATAAAACTCTTAGAAGCAGGATGTATCTAGTCCATTGACTACTCAGAAGATATATCTAATATTGTGCCTATTAACAAATACCCTGAAAGAATCTAAATCTATACTGATTTCTGAGACATAAACAAAGCTTGTCCTAAGGATGACTTTCCATTACCTAATATTGATATGATAATCAACTCCATAGTGGGTTATGAAATGATTTCACTCATGGATGGCTTTTTAGCTTTTCAGGATACAACCAGATCAAAATAGCATTAGAAGACCAACATAAACAACATTCACCACTCCATGGGGAACATTCTGTTATTAGGAAATGCCATTTGATATTAAGAATGTTGGAGATACATATAAAAATTCCATTACTATCATATTATATGATATGATGCATGATATTTTTGAAGACTATGTCGATGACATATTAGGAAAATCCAAAACCAAAGTTGACCATCCAATAGTGCTACATAGGATATTTGAAAGACTATGAGAGTACAAAGTTAGACACAATATAAAGAAATGTGTGTTTGGATTAACCTCAATAAAGTTACTGGCTTCATTATGTCTCTTAGGGGCATTGAAGTCAATCTGACCAAAGTCCATGCTATAATTAAGATGCCACCACCAACCAATTTGAAACAACTTTGTAGTTTACAAGGTAATATCCAGTCAATTTGATGCTTCATCTATGAGCTAGCAGATAAGTGTCATCCATTTACACATATTTTGAATAAGGGAGTTGAATTTCACTGGGATGACCACTGCCAAACATCTTTTCAATAACTCAAGGACTATCTAGTTAATCCACCTATTTTGTTACCCCTTATGCCAGGAAGGCCATTCTTGTTGTATCTATCAGCTATCAACAATGCCTTGGGCAACATTATAACAATGAAAAAGAGCATGTAGTATACTACTTAATCCATACCTTGGTCACATATGAACACAACTATGCACCTATTGAAAAATCTTGTCTAGCCATGGTCTTTACAACTTAGAAACTGCACCATTACATGTTGAACAATAAGACCATGGTCATTTTAAAAGTAGATCCACTCAATTATCTATTATCTAAAATAACTTTATAAGGTAGAATGGCCAAATGGATTATGCTTCTTAGTGATTTTGACATAGAATATGTCAATCAGAAGGAAATTAAGGGACATGTACTTGTAGATCAACTTCTTAAAGCACCCCTTGTAGAGACAAAGCCACTCACATTTAATTTTCTTGATGAGTCTATAATGACTATCATTGACACACATATTGAAGAGAAACACTAGAAGCTATATTTTGATCATTCATTTATTGCACATAGATCAGAGGCAGGCCTCTTATTTATTACACCACAAGGGGATCTAATCCCTAAATCATTCAAAATCAGTTTTCTTTGTACAAACAACATGGTTGAGTATAAATCACTTGTCATAGGACTTCGATATGAAGTATAATGGAATATATCTCATCTAAAGGTTTATGGTGATTCTCAGTTAATCATCAAATAAGTCACATACCATTTTTAGACCAAAGATGACAAGTTGGTTCCATATAAGGCTATGGTCGATACATTAAAGTAATAAATTACTGACATTTAGTTTGAGCATATACCAAGGGTTAGTAATAGAACTGTAGATGCCATGGCTACTATTAGCTCTCTAATTTGACAAATAGACAAAGCTAGAGAATATCAATTTCTTGTTGAGAATTTATTCACACCAGCCCATGAACCTTCAACCGTTGCAATGATTTGTGATATTGTTGGTCCTAATTCTATCTGGTACTTAGACCTTTATAACTACCTTCATGACTGAGTTATACCACCTAACCTATCTCAAAAACAAACCAAAGCCTTT
This sequence comes from Torreya grandis, assembly GCA_037957365.1. Taxonomy (NCBI): domain Eukaryota; kingdom Viridiplantae; phylum Streptophyta; class Pinopsida; order Cupressales; family Taxaceae; genus Torreya; species Torreya grandis. The sequence goes on from JARHVA010003002.1 coordinate 20,888, forward strand.
ATCCATCACTCCACTCGTTATACTCTACTTCGATCCACCCTTTACCACCATAGTTTTGATGAAACTATGCTTCGTTGTTTAACTTGGACATAGTCTACACTAGCGTTAAGAGAAGTTCATGAAGGAGTATGTGGAGCTCATTCTAGTGGGGTAGTCCTATCCAAAAATATCTTATGTACTATTTATTATTGGCCCATGATTGATGTAGATGTAGTTACATATGTAAAGAAGTATGACAAATGTCAATAACATGTTAATCTGATTCATGCCCTAGCATAAACTCTGAAACCGATGTTGACACCATGGACATTTTCTACATAAGGACTTGACCTCATTGGAAAAATAAACCCCACTTCATCTGATGTCCATAAACATATCCTTACCACCACTAAGTGTTTCACTAAGTGGGTTGAAGCTATACCCCTCAGTTACGTGACTAGAAAGAAAATTTCTAAATTCATCTTTGACCATCTCATTTACCGCTATGGTATCCCCTCTAACATTATATCTGATAAGGATTATTCAAGAAAAAGGATGTAGACTACCTATGTATCAAATATAATATCACAAAACATTTTTCTACAACATATTACCCTTAAGGTAATGGCTAGGTTGAAGCATCGAACAAAATCATTATTAATATTCTCAAAAAGATTGTCAATGATGCCAGTTGTGATTGGTACCTATGGATATTCCCTACCCTTTAAGTATATCATACCAATCATCATACCCCCACAAAAGCCAATACATATTAACTTGTTTATGGTATAGAACACATTTTTCCCATTGAGGTTGAGTTGCCTTCAATATGCATATATTTCAAGCATGTCTTAGATGATCATGACTATCGAGTAGTTTGCCTTCAAGAGTTAGACCTACTTGATGAAAAATGCACAGCTATGCTCAATAATATTCAAGCATATCATAATCAACTCAAAGAACATTACAATTGGCATGTCAAGTATAAAACATTTGAACTTGGTGATCTTGTTCTTAAAGAAAACCAAAAGAATACCACAGTTGAAAAGAAGCCTAAAGGTAAATTTAAACCAAATTAGATAGGGCCTTTCATCATTACTATAGATTACGGATTAGGGGCATACAGGCTTGCCACATCAGATTGAGATGAACTTCCTGAGATGATGAATATTATTCACCTCAAGCGGTACTATGCTTGAGTGCTAAGGTGTATTATTTTTAAGGACCATTTCATGTTGTGATATTTTATCACTATTCTTCTTTGTACAAGAATCATTCTTATCATTCCTTTTAGCCCTTCCATTTGATTTACCATCTCGTTCTATCGACCAAGTGTGTTCTAAAGCCTAGCTCATTTGACCTTCATTTTTTTCCATTCATTGTTTTAAGTACTTCATATAGAGATCATATTTTGGATCAGTATGACAAAAGTTTTAGTAGTTGCATCTTTCATTTGTTATTCCTTTCTTATCATTGGTCGTGATACTAATTATAATCACCTTTAGGAAAATTAGTACCATTAATCTATGCCATTGTGTCCTAGTTATAAACACTTATGGGAAAATTAGGAACAACATTTGTTTATTGAGCCTTGACATACCAACTTGCTAGTTTTTATGCCATACTATGCCTTTTTACCAACTGTGCCTATTTTGTTTGAATTGATTGCTACACTAGTCAAATTCCTCCACTGTAAGGGCAAAACTATAGTGACTTGAGGCCGTACTCTAGGACTATGTAGGCAATGTTCGATACTTGTTAAGGTAAGCTCAATCACCCTTTCCACCATAATATTTCCATTTTTCAAGCAACCTAAGTTTAAACTCTCTCATCATTTTGTGAGTAACCTAAGTTTGAATGCTCTCACTATTTTGTGAGTAACCTAAGTTTAAACACTCTCACCATTTTGCAAGCAACCTAAGTTTAAATGCTCTCACCATTTTGTGAGCAATCTAATTTTAAAAACTCCCTCTATTTTGTGAGCTTGAACCATTTAGTGTCTTGTCATTCTTGATCAAGTTGAGATACTTCAAAAATTCCAAAAACATTTGTAAAATCATTAGCAAAAACCAAAAACACTAACCACTTCTTTCCCTTAAGGATTCTGGGAACCCTTACTAAGTTGCAAGAAAAATCACTTATTTCCTAGTTTCCCCATCCTTTTTGGCCTTTTACACTCATGCACTTGCCATTTTTAAAAACCATTCCTATTCTTCTATCACATCCATTCTATTTGTTTTCATCAGTTATCACATTCTTCCCATTCCTTGGGAGAACTACATATGGCCTAAAGTTTTTCATTGGATATTACCTCCATGGAACTATGTAGGCAGCATCCACTTATCTGGTGCATATGGAGATAGCTCGGCCACTACCTTCCTTTTTCTTCTATTCCCTTATTTTTTTCATTTGTTAAGTTATCACCTATTTTCTAGGGGTAATGTTCGTATGGTTTCTATGGCATTGTTTGTTTGTTTGTCTCTATTTATTTTATTTGTTTGTTTTCATCACTATTTCCTTGATTTAGTTTATGTGTGTTCATTAGGTGACTCCTTGCCCACACTTATACTTGAATCCATCCATATTCATATGTTTACATTGTCATCATGGTTTTTATCATTGGTACATTATTTTCTATTGAGTATTAGATTGTGGGAGTTAGTCCTTATGCATATTTCGGCCAAGTCTTCATGATGTTACACCATGATGCCTATCGATAGGTGCTAAAACAAACCTCAGCTTCAAGAAGTCTATTCAGTAATGGTGGTATCAACATCTCTTCAAAATTGACATCTCAATTCAATCCCAATCATATCAAAAATAGATTAATTAACCATGAAAGAATTTCAACCTTTATTAGTTTAGACGAGCATCTCCCTACTAGTAGTTTGTTCCAATTCATCATTACCCTCTGTGTTAAGTTATCATCATCCTCAACCAAGTTTGTCATATTTTCCATAATCGAGGTCTAATGATTATAACTGCCTATGGGCAAATCATTGCACACTATCCCACCTGCATTTCTCAATGATTACAACTACCTTTGGTCAAATCATTATGTTGTCACCACTTTACATTTTTTGCCCATATAGGGGCACATTGTTATTTTGTTTGTCTATCTTAACTGGAGCAGCTCTATCTTCTCAATGATTATAACTATCTTTAGGCAAATCATTGTGTTATCATATCACGTTGCCACTATCGAGGTATAATGCTTATAACCACTTTTGGGCAAACCGTTGTACACCATCTCACTTGCATTCTCAGTGATTTTGACTACTTTTTTAAAATCATTGTGTTTTCACCCCATCATCTTTCCTTTCTTTGGTCCCCTCATTTCACTTCTTTCTTTTTGAGGGACCGTTTTCTGACCTACTTGTGCCAACCATTCCCTTGAGGGGGAATCATACAATTAGTTTATCATCATGTAGTTTTAGGCATACAAGACCTTTTCATTCTTTGAGAAGATGTTACTATGCTTATATCTTACAATGCCTTCCCAAATAGGGGCAAACAGTAGACACCTAAATCTAGCCATCGATAAACTCCAACTAAGCTTTTGACCAATTTCCACTAAAATGCACAATTTGGCCTAAAAACACTAAAATGCATTAAATGAGTTGAAACTAACATATTAAAGTTCTAATTTTGGCTAGAGTATCATTAAATGGGGAAATGAAATTTGTGGGCCAACTAACTTTGATCAGATCATTTCGAGTTAAAATGCCAATTTTACACCTAATTACTTTGGATTGCTCTTTCCTATCAAATCTCTTGCACAAGATGCATGCCTTTGTTATTTTCTATTGATAACATCTTAAAGAGGATAACAAATCCAATGCATCTGACATTGACTTCCAATTTCGATCCGATCAAATTTTGGACCAATAACAAGGCATTCTAATCAATTTGAGTAATTTGTGCATAAAGTGCTTAATCATGCTTAGAGCTAATTAATCCAAGTTAGATCCTAATTAAAAATTCTATAGAAAATTGTCGAATACTTATTTTTGGAAATGAATATTGAATATCTACATCATCAGGTGACCTCATTTCTTGGGAAGACATCCCTAGGCCATAAATGCCATAAATATTAGGATCCATGCCTCCTATGCCTCATCAAAGTCCTCTATGCCTCTTAATTTATCCTCTATCCCAAATATTGATTAGCCTATTTATGGATACTAATGCGATAATTGGATTGGATTAATTACATAATTGGATTAATTGGATTTTAATATTGATCTTGAGATGGACGGTTCAGGTTGATTATGATCAATCTCAAAAATCTATAAATAGAGAGGCCATGATCATCATTTCTAAGTCTTGATAATTCAAAGTTATATTGCACAAATGATTCAAAAAGCTATTGAAATTAGTGTTACCATGCCAAATTCATTCCAAGCCAAGCCAAGCCAAGCCAAAGCCACAAGGTGCCAATAAGAAGAGGAAATAGCCAAGCCTCCTTTGATGAAGACTTCATGAACACACGCTGAGCAAGCCACTACAACAAGCATTTTAGAGCATTAAAGGAAGGTAAAAGAGGGCTTATTTGGCATTTTAGTTGTGTGTTTTATTTATGTTTGTTAACTAAGCTCTCCCTAGTGTCTAGGCCTAGAGATGTTATGCTAGTTAGTGTGTTTTTTTCATTTTGTTTTCATTTTGAAACTAATACGATACTAACCATCCTCTCTTGAGTCAAATTAATATATCAAAATTCAGGCCCTAGACAATGGTTTGAAGTCCATTTAGATTTTCCTAACATAATTTGGCATGATTTAACATCTTATCTCATCTTTGGAACATACTAATCACCGATGAACAATTTCCTCTAGCTCACTGTTTGCTCTCAACCATCTCAGCTGATTATATGGATTATCTCTTACCCTTATAGGAAAATAAGGTCTTTAAAATGTCTTTAGTTGCTTGAAAATACTTATTCCACTCATACAACCATGCCCCATGCTTGATCACTTTATCTATCATGATTTTAGGTCTCCCTCTTTTATTTGCCATAATAGATCATGTTTCTTCTTTTAGGTCTGACTGTAGGTGTATATAGCTCCTACAAGGCTTGGTCATGGTGCTTACATACCCTTGTTTGATACTTGAAGGAAAAAAATCACTTTTTTATGTTGATATTTACCTTGAATGCATTAAAACATCATCAAAACATTATGATTAGGTCACCATTCATTATACCCTATTGTAGGTTCCCTTTTCCTCAGTGTACAGAATGTAGATAATAATAGGGAAGTTAAAACCCTGGTCATCATCTCCTTTAGGTGATATTTATGCCATGAATGCCATTTGAGTCATAGGAAGTTCTTGCATGAAAATAAGTTGCATTATCATCTTGAGAGTAGAAAAAGTCTTTTGCAATTCAAGACCTGTAGATGTTACTATATGTTTTTAGTGTCCAAATGCATACTTTTAAGACTCTCAAATACTAAGTCCATCTAGCCTTAGGATATCCCTATTTTGCATAGTGTTAGTCCTATCATGAGACTATCCAATGAATTTATCTATCCTCCACAAGAACCTATCTATAATATTTATTCGAAAGCTCTAAAAATGGGAGGTGTTTTGTTTTGTCTCTTTAGAGACTCAGTCCCAAAACTCAGAATTATTCACATTTGGAGTAACACCCCACTCTCCTTGGTTTGTCAATGGATCATAGATATCAAAATCACTTCCATAACCCCATGAATAATTTTTATAGCTTGGCATTCTCTTTGTACATCCTTGTCAGATCTCTGTTTTAGGGAATCCTATAGGTATATGTTTTGTATTATAGGCAGGGAGTATAGAGATTGAGTGTTATGCATGGCAAGTGCGACTTAGGATCTTATTTAGCATTTCTTAATCTCCTCAAATGAGATCTCCATATCAAAAGAGACTTATCAAAAGCTAAAACCTATTTTTTACACCATCTCTACTATATGCACCTATAGGTGCTTTTTCATGGCTAATATGAGCTTGATTTATCAACGTAGGTTCTAAGCATCATTTTTTAGTAAGTTGCCTTCAAGCTTGATTATGAGATTTATCACAAAGGAGATGGAATAAATGAACATTATAACACATGAAACAACCACCACAAGCCATTTTCAAGGAAGAAAGACACTGCAACAAGTGAAAACTATCCAGTAGTCTTCCAATGAGTTACACCTACAAACTGAGGTATTTGACTCATGGAAACTCTTTAAAACATGAAATAAACTATGGAATACATCATAGGAGGAAGTAAACATACTCTATAAACAAAATAAACAAGTGGATTGTACATATTTTCTCAAACAAGACCAAAACCTGAAGGGTGCATAAATTGATAAGCAGTTTTGGAAGGTCAACTTCAAATAGACGATTCATAATGCAAAGTCCACCATTCCCAAAATTATTTATATGAAAATGGATATCCCTAAGTTTACTATTACATTTTAAAAGTGTTTGAATTGAAACCCCTTATGCTGACCATATCAAGCAAAACCTAAGTGTCATTTCAACCTGCCAAGAAGGGTTAAAATGTAGCAGAATAGTTTTGGGTCAAAAATGGAACCTCCAGATCAATTAAAGCATGGAGATGAGTGTGAGGTATCTGAATAGATACTTTTACATAATATTAAAGTGTAACACTTCCCAAGGAGACTATACAAGTGCCAAACTCAGTCTTTTCTTCAAGAAAACTACCTTTTTTTTAGTAACCTATTAATTTTTAGTTAGTGATAGTTACTAGAGACCTCCTAGGACACATGGAATGTGATATAACTCTTCGACACTTGCAAATTTTCTAATAAACCTATACAAAGCATTAAATGCACTATTTTTGACCCTTAAAATGACTTAAAATGATAAATGGACCTAGAGACTAATTGACCATAGCTAGTATAACATTAATTGACATAAAATGACCTATAAAACATCTCATGACAATACATTATACCCCATTATAGGCTTGAAAATCAATTTTTTACTAAGGGTGCCCCAATTTGACCTAAAAGTCAAATTTGGTCAACAATAAAAAAAAGTCAAAAATAAAAATAAAATAAAAAATCATTCATCCAATGGTGAAAACCAGTGTTCAGTGCTTTGGTCAAGTACCATGATGAATATTAGTTTATGGCATCATGGTAAAATAATCTATTATTTACATTGCACCTCAACACATAGGGGCAAAATCCACTTCATCTCTAATGTCATATCCCACGTTCCCTGCCAACCCCATCCATGTCATGGTCCAAGCCATCATCTAACATCATGTTCTACATCCTATCATGTTTATCATTCCTTCGCATCTTGACCTTTGTAAGGACATGGAAGATGTCTTGACAAATGTTTTGGAATCATCTTGGCATATCCTCCAAGGGACACTTAGGCACCTATATATCTGGTTCCCTCATGATGTGGTCGTTAATAATCCCTAGTCTATTCTTCCTTAGTCCTCATCTTCTTTTTAGTATCACCCTCATTATTTTGTTGACCCATCCATTATTCCATCCATCTTCATCTTGGTTTCTAGGCTTGGTGTTCCCTTTGCTAGTAAACCCTTTTATATAGTGTACATACATATTCTCAAAAGGCCTAAAAATTGAAATATGTTAAAAATCCAAAAAAATCATCAAATCTAGAAAAAGTCAAAAATATTCCAAGATGTCTTGTCTTATACCTATTCCCCTATTGGCATCCACATTTATGTCTTTTTTCCTCCATAATCCAAGTCATATCCATTCATCCTACTATTGTCTTTCATCCCTTATTTTGCATTGGGGCACATATAGTCTATATTGAGCTAGGATTGACATAGTCTCACCTTAACTAGACAAATCTTAAGTCTCTCATCCCGATCAATCCATAGGTCAAATACCACTATGTTAAAGTTGAAATTACCATCCAAGTCACTTGTCCCCTCAAAATCCATATCCTTATCCTAATCCACATCCCTCTTCCACTTTAAATCTATATCCTTATCCAAATCCTTATCCTCATCCAAATCACTAATCTATTCCAAGTATCCAAAATCACATCATCATCATCCACTCATCCTAGTCCAATTCATCATCCAATCAATTATCCCATTAACTCTAATCAAGATAATTAGATAAGACACAATGACACTGCATGTAGATACTTATGTGTATTACTTATCTACTCTTTGTTGTTTGACATGTTTTCATGTCTTTTGTGTGTGTGTGTGTGTGTGTGTGTGTATGTCTATGTTTCTTTTTAAGTCTTGTGTCATGTCTCTTTTATCTATTGGGCAATCAATAAGGATGATATGATGACACCAAAAGTTACAATGATACTTTTAGGTACCCTCGATGATGTAAAGTTTACTATTTGTCCTACCATGTACTTTAGCATAACATCCTCTTGATAATACTTATATCATGGGGCATCCTACCAAGTTCCATATCTATCAGATTTCTTAGACTATGAGGAGCCTTATTACAATAATGATGACTTGATCATAGATACACTCATCATTTATCCTATTGTCTATTACCTATTACAACATCTAACATTCCATATCTAATCATTCCTCTTAATCATATTATCATCCCATCATTTAGTTGATCATCTTAGTCCACTCATCCCATATCCAATCGTTCTTCCAATTCTTTTATCATCACAACCATATCCTCTAATCAATCATTTGTCATCTCTCTAGTCACTAACATCTAAACAACCCATTCTAGTCCTTTAGCTTCAAGTCAATCATCCAAGTTCATTTGTCTCATATCCAATCATTTCTCCTAAGCCTATGTCTAACAACTAACATATCTAACATCCATCATCATCATCACCATCATCATATACTTGATCATCTATCAACTTGTCTTAACTACAATGGCTTGAGGTATTTTCAGACTATGTAGGTAATACTTAGTCACATATCACGTCTGAGGTCAGCTCGGCCACTCTCCCTTCTTTCCCTAATCAACCTCCATTACATCACTTTTATCTTTCATCATCCCTAAGTCTTGCATCAGTTAAATCTTTGAGCTATAATATTAATCATTAATCAATCACCATCCCCGCAATCATCTCCCTAATCTTTTTTGTCAATTGCCAACACCTGTCGATTGGGCTTGATAAAATCACAACATCCATCTTTTCTTCCATCAGTCATCCCTTATCACTAATTGGTTAATTAATTATTTCAAGTTTATAGTTTCCTCCTTCAATTGGGGCATGACTAGAATCATAACTTTACCACTCCCTTGCATGTGTCCTTGCAAGGGGCATCATCACTATTAATCACATTATGTCTCATTATTCGATGTAGTGTATTCCAATTCTCCCTCTTCATCTTTTGATCACTCAATCATATAATTTATTCTCTCTCATCCCCTTCATCATATCACACAACTTTAGCTTTGAGCTATGCTCATCATTAATCTTATCAAATCATTATGTTATCTTTGGCCCAATACTCTCTCAGCATGTGTCCTTGTTTGGGATAGGTTGACAGTTAATGGCCTTTATCATCTTAGTTTGTAGCTCTCCTTGGCATGTGTCCTTGCTTGGGATATATAAAAAGCTTGTAGTTTTTTATCTCATTATCATCATCATTTCTACTCCCTATGCATATGTCTTTGTTAGGGGCATCATCAATTTATAACTCACTTCTCAGGTCGAGTTCATTCTCTTCATAATCTATCTCACAATATCATCCCATCCCCTTGTCTATTAGTCACATCCCACCCCTCATTTCCTCTTTTGAGTGGTCATTTGGTTCCTTCCTCCCCGCATGCCCCCTTGAGGGGGCATCATATCCACTAACATCATCTACTAACATTCATCTATGAAATGGTTTTTCTTTGAAAGACCATTACTCCTTCTACTTCATTTACTCGCAATGCCCTATCAAATAGGGGCAAAATGTATGCATCTAAATTCACTCGCTTCATTTATCATCACTAATATTATTATCAGTCGATACTAACATCGTTAATTTTATCTAATAATTACTAATCCCATCTAATTTTATCTAAATCATCCTTACTAATCCTCCTAATATTTTATCTAATACCCCTTTCTATCATTCTTCATCTATTAACCTTGTCCTCATCCCACAAATTAATTAATCCACTTAATCCTTATTATCTACTAACTAATCTCACTTATCCATTATTTAAGAATTTATAGTTCCCATGACCCACCTACTCTTAGGCTTTCCTACAAGCCTACCCCCTAGATTCTCTAGAACCCCCTAATCACATGACTAATCCACCACTAATCATGATTAGATCTCAAAAGATATTCTAGAGGCTACTACCTTTAGAACCTTCCCGCCTCTAAAATCCTCCAAGGAATTTTTAATTCCTTGGATAATCCTCCACCATTGATCTTCATGTTCCCAACTTTGAATGATAGCCATTGATCGTCCCTCCATCCGTCTATTTAAACACTCCATCTCCCTCCATTCCAACTAACCAAGAAAGGTGCAAGAATTCTATACTAATCCATTTATCATTGCATCAATCCATGAATCTATGATATAATCAAAGTCATTGATCAAGCTATCTTTATATCAAAATTTTGATTCTATCCATAACAATCCACAAGCAAAATCAAGAATCATTGAAAATCTGCTTGAAGATCTTGGAGAGAGGATAAAAGGAGCAAGACAATGGTAAGAATCTCCTTATTATTTCTGATTTGCTTCCATAATCTGTCCCTTTGATGTTATTGTGTTTTGGGTTAAATTTGCTATATATAATAGTTTTAATTCATAGCTCAAAAATACAATAATACACAAGCCACCAGTCAATGATGCTCATAACTATGTGAATAATATTAGGATGGACTATTATTTGCCTACCCTCGTCAAAGCAACTATGCGAATATGTATAAATAATGTTAAATTCATAGGGATATTATAGATAACCCCACCAAATCTTTACTCTATATAAATTCCTGAGCCTTTTTGGCTTGGATTGTTGACTTCGTCAGTGAATTTAAGTTTGCCTCTTATAATAGTTATGGATAGATTATCATTGCTTCTTGACTTAATTAAATGGGTTGAAATTATGCCCAACTTGTCTAAACACATTGTTCCCAATTTCACATTTAATTAGATTGTATATTGATTTAACATCTCAAAAGATTCTGCAATATTTTTTTTGTTATGTAAATTTTCTAATCACTATTAAATTAAACACCAATTTAATGTATAAAACTCTCTTATAAAAACCATAAAAAATTTATTTTTTCACTTAATTTATATTTTTATAAAATTTATACACTAACTAAAATTATAATAAATTAAACTTAGGCCAATCCATCTAAACCCAAAGAACCAATGTGCTCACAAAAGGAAAACTTTCACTATCATTTTGAACCTTTGAAATTATATCATAGATAAGATAATTCATGATTATTTAAATAAAACAACCAAAGAAAAACTTTTAGAGATTAACTCCATACGAGATAGATGAGAATATGGTTCCATACATGGTCATATCCTTACTAGGGCTATAAAGGTTGGTTATGACTAGACATCATAGCCTTATTATGGACATGGCAATTAAAATCAATTTATGGTCAGCAACATTATTTGCCACTTTGGGCAACCAAACATTTTTGTCTAGAAATCAATGACGTGTATATATATGGATCTAAATAAATGACTTGAGACAACTAAAATTTAAGCTGGTGAGCAAACCCACATGGCCCTGTCTCAAGCTTCCACTTCACCAATGGAGAACAATCAAGCAAGCAGTGAAATTAGCCCTCCATACCCTCATGCTACAAAAATCCAACTACCTAACATAGATATTGCAAGGATCCACCTTGTCTATACATATCATCTATTATGCCAATAGACTCATATTCTCAGACAATTTTTCTCAAATATTCAAGTCCAAGGAACACTCAACTTATTTATGTCTAATTCCACATCATCCTTGTCCATGTGTCTTTATATGCTTAGTTAATAACTATAGTTTATTGGAAAAAATAAAAAATAATTGTATTAAGGTAATCGGTGTTTTGAATTTATATTCTTAATTTTAATATATTATTTACAATTGATTTATTTTCGTAATAATTTATTTAACGATAAATTATTTTGATAAACCGTAAATTCGTTAATTATATTATTGTTAGATACAATATATCCGTCATTTTTTGTTTGACCAAACTTTAACACATACGTGTACAATTTATTAATTTATATTCTCAACCTTAATATACTTTACATATTATTTATAAGTAATTAACTTCAATAAAAATTTGTTTGATGGTGAACTATTCTAATAAACTGCCAATTAGCTAATTATATCGCTGTCAAATACGACGAATCCGTCATTTTCCGTCAGGCCAACCTTTAACCCGTACATGTACAATTTGTCCGCTGATTCTGACCACCCCCGCCCCAAAAACAAAACGCTTGGCTCGGGGATAGAAAGGGACACATGAGCTGGATTTGACGGGAATAGTTTCCGTCAAGCGTGGGGCCCTTTTTGACTTCAACTTTTTGAAGTGTGATTTGGGGTATGAACAACTCATTATAATAATCTTTTGACATTTTCAGGGATACCCATGGCCCACTAGTTATAAATCAATTTCCGGTATGAATATAATGATAACTTTTGGAATAAAAAATGGTTCAGAATCATTTTCTTGTCCAAAAGTCATTTCGCGGTCTACTTTTAGATTTGGGAATAAAGTTGCTTAAAATTTTCCTCTCATCCATTCAATGGATACAGAGAGGACAAGAGGCAAATGACAACTAATATGAGTGTGGCTCTGTTGGTACCACGGCCAACTTGGAGAGTGAGATTTCCTTTCCATGGACCACACAATTTGGTGACATTATCGCTGTGGGGAGAAGGGTTGCTAGATGCAATTTCTCTTTCAGATTTTTTTTTGGTGGGGGGGGTAGTGTGGTTGTATGAGAGTGAAGGTGCATGATATCGACATAAAGTAAGAATGAGTTAATAAGCCAACGTTTCGATATATATTAAAAGAGGTTAGAAGATAAGAAGCTCAGTGTAGTACATTATATATATATATATAGTATTAATAAGTTATTTATTTTTTGGTATAAGATATTCAAAGTTCTTACTTTATCGAGTGGGTTGTAGTTCAAGGGTGAAGATGATGGTGTAAAAGGTACTCTCTAACTATCTACCAAAGTACAAATCTTAAAGATACCCAAAAAAAGATAACAATGAAATCATATACCAAACAAATTTAGCAAAATGAATACCCCTCAATCCTCAATATTAAGTTGAAGAAACATTCTTTACACCTAATCCATGTTAAAATAGAGTTCAATAAAAAAATAAATTACACTTTATAATTATTATCAAACACACATAAGGAAATGAATAATCATTAAACACCTATCACAAATATGCTAAACAAACCCTATCCATGCATTTAAAATGACATTCTACCTAACTTGCTTCACTAACATTGGATAATTAAATTATCTCAATTTATAAGATGTTATTATAGAATACTTTTTTAATAATTGTTAATTATATTTTTCTTAGAATAATTAAAAATGTAAAAACTTTAAATTCAAATGTAAATAAAATTTAAAATTAATATATATTTTTTGAATATATTTATTTCAAAAATATTGAGAGATATCAATCTTAAAGTATTTATTTTAGATTCTTCACACGTTATATTATTTAATGATTTCTTTATGTTATTCAAAAAAATCTTTTTATTAGTGATAGATAAATCTCAACTTAGTTGTATCGATATGTTGGGATCTTAAAAAAATTTGGTCTCCAAACTTCACCGTGTAAGATATTATAATTTTTTATTAACTTGTCCAATAAAGAAGAAAAAAACTTCTATATAACAATCAAATGGTTGCCGAATTTAATGTTGAAACTACATTAAAACAATCAAATGGACGTTAAATTTAAAGGCAACTATTAATTACGACAGAGGTATTTTCATTGTGAAGGCCTCACCCAAGATTCGTCTCCAAACAACATCTTTCAAAACGTTTACAAATATTTTGATTTGATGCCAATGACTTTTAGAAAATTTATTATCCATAGACTGATGACAAGGGCAATTTCTTAGACAACTTTTAAATCTCCATCAAGTCTAATAATTAGCAGCTTCCTCCAAAGTGACATAGTCATCGTTCTCTCAGCATTGTAATGCCTCACCTTGGAATCGCTTTATTAATTACATGCATATCTTGTTGGACGCCATTATAATTTACAAAGATTGCTACCAATCTCCTAGGCACTGTAACTCAAGATCATCCAACTCAATATCTACATGCAAAATAAGCCTTATAGCAAGGGATAAACCAATTTTACTAATTTTATCTCTCGAAAAAAAACACAATTTATGTGCATTTTCTTCATAAATCTAGCCAAACTCGTCGTGCTTAGCTCTTGTCTCATGTCATTTGCATAGAAAAATATACTATGGCAAGCTAGCATAATAGTGAATTTGCACTTTGGGTTTGTCTTAGAGTTATTTTTTATAAATATTGTGGAGATCAATATAGGTCCACTTTTAATGAACTCCATAAGCTAAAACATGAAAACCAAATATTAAAGTAGCACAACAAACTATTATGCACAAAGGTTGGACAACAAATGAAACTTATTAATAGAATGGAAGAAGAGATTGGATCATTAACACACAAAAAAGTGAAACAACTAGAAAATGTAGAAAGCTTCAAGGAAGAAATTGCATTTTTTAGCTCATGTGAAGCATTTGGGGCTTTAGATGTAATGCTTTCCACTTTAGATGGGCATTACCACACACTCACAGACTTGAGTTCTCTACCTAAAATATCATCAAATAAAATAAAAACAAACATAGAAAAATATCAAACCAAATCTAATATACAGGTGGTTTCATTCACCAAAAGTTTACAAATTCAATAGAAATGTTGTAAATTTCTAGTTCCTGCATTCAAAGAAAAACTCGGACACCCATGTTTCAAGAAAATGACCACTACAAATTTCTGGTTTAGGCTGCAAATGGAAAAGTAATTTAAGCGAGAAAAAGGTGTCTTTTATTATGGTTGTGCTTTACACGTTCCCTATCAATAAATGTCATTCTCGTTTACAAGGACTAAATTTGACTAGAAGTATTTATCTAATATATTATAATAGTTTGTGTATATATGTATGTATGTATGTATGCATGCAAGTATACATATACATACATACATATACATAAATAAATATATATACACATACATACACACACACACACAAAAAGAAAAAAAAAAAAATCACAAGAAGCCCAAATGCTATAAAAAAAACCCTATAGGTAACACTAGCACATACATAGAAAACTAACTAAAAGCCAAAGTTAAGAATACCGAACCACAAACTAGGTAGAAGCCACCGTCCTTGGATCAACACTAGTTTTGTCACCAAACCCAACATCCCATCACTCTTTAAACAAAGAAAGCCAGTCACCAAGGAACCATAACCATTGGTCACACCATCAGGCTCTCAAGGAATATTAGACCTTCCCTTGTTGCCATGCTTCGCACCATGGCCCACTTAGCCTGTACTTTCTCAACCAATATTACCACTACCACTCCTAAGGGAGACGATTCCCCCACCTCCCAAATCTTTCTAGCTGGAGTGAAGACACCGCCCAACCCCATTGCATATGATCCAAAATGGGTAGTTAATACAAAATGCTCACTAATTCACCAGTTCAGATTCTTATGACAATTTCCCAAATTTTCATCTTTTTACATTAAAAATGGCTTAAACGATTAATATTCAGTATTCAAAAAATAAAATTAAAATAAAATATTAGAGAACAAAGATAATCCACAAACTCAGTTGATAACGGAGTTCACCCAAAATTGGGCTATGTCTTCGAGTCTACTCAAATATTGAATCGATCAATTAAAATGATGTAAAAATACCATTTCTTACATCAAATTCTCTCGATAAGGGGCTCTAGATCTACAAACACGTGTTTGATGTCATCTAGGAAGTCTGGTTCTAGCTCTAGCTCTTCTAGACTATCTCTTTCTTATCTCTCCTAAATGAGGGGCTACACAAATTCAATTGTAATGTCTCTCAGAGGTCTGTGGAATGGATCTTGACATATAATTGCTACTTTGGAAATATAGACATACAAACTTGATTTGTCTCTAAATAAGGGGCTTAAAGTTCCTTGTAATGTCTCTAAAAGGTTGGTGCAATAGGCTCTTAGCCTTCAATGTGCTACTCCTATAATATTAGACATAAAAACTTTGCTTTCTCTTATTGTTCTTACTTACAAGGGCTTAAAGCTTACAATATTTATTATATTTTTACTTACAATATTGATCCTTTTATAGTGTTTTCAAGGTCCTTTATTTATGGGTTAAATCCTTATCCATTTTGTATAGAGTTATAGATTCAAATCCCCTTTGAAAATGCCTCACATCCATGTTTTTAGCAAAAAAACCCAAATTAAGGGATAAATATAAAGTCTTACATTTGGTTTGCCAAATATAGCACAACTTATTGTTGGGACTTAAAAATTGGCCAAGTGGGGTGAGGGGGTCGAGTCCCACTCTAACTCCCACACATTAGCTTAAGAGGAGGCTTTTTTGGCACTTTGGATAATGTTTTAATCCACTTTGGTGGGTATAACAATCAATAGTTGTTTAAGAGATAAATTTCATCCCCTGTAACTTGGTCATGAGACTATGTATTTTATGGATCTCACCTTGTAAATCATAACACTTGGTGGCGATTTGTGAATTCCACATTGAAGGCTATGATTGGTCCACATATTAGGCTATACAAGTCTAGTTAGTTGATGATGTTAACATTGTGTTATTTTTTTCTCTATTTGTTGTCACCTTCAATAGGCCATAACTTTCACAAATGATATTTGTTTGACCCCATTAAAATTGCATTAGAAAGATATCAATGAGCTATTCGATGTGAGGATAGTTTTGGGAATATTTGAGACCATATGATTTGGTCATTAGTGGAGATCCTCTCAGATCACTCCTCCCCACTAAAAAGCTTTTGAACCACCAAAAGTTTGATTCATTCCTCTCTCTTCTGTTAATAACAACCTATTCCTACAAGTCATCAAGTAATTCAAGAGAAAAATCAATAGAAGGAACTATTCTCACCTTGATTCATGATCATAGGAGGCTAAATTTGTTTCTCTCTTGGAGGTTGACTATCCAATCTGATACCTACAAACCCAAGTTACAAAGAGAGTTCATGACTCTCTCTCATCTCTACCAAATGACCTTTTACACTCTTGGTGTCTTGGTCTTCTTCTTGGTAGATTATCTTATTCACTTCAATGCACTACTTATAGGCTAAGGTGAAAATCTCCCATTAAGAGATGCTTTTTACATTCTCTTTGCTATTCAACATACTCAACAAGTGTAGAAAATTACATTGCATAATAAGTAAGTGGTGTTATAGCAGGTCACCACTTGTACAATTTTCCCTTCTTGGGGTATTCAAATTGAATGCAATATACACGGATTGCAAACATAATTCCATTTACAAGCATTTACCGAATTTGGGTATTTTACAAAATATGCTTACAAGTAATTACACATACATTGAAGAACATATTTCAATGAAATAAAATGAATGCCAACATGCATCCATAAAATAATAGTTCTCTTATTGAGTTCTACTCACCATATAAGCACTTCTCATGTTGATTTCATGCCATTTTGTCTCCCTCTTGGAAGAACACTTCAGCCTACCAAAATGTCTCTCTACTATTGTTTGACTTGGAGAACCTTTATTTGGATTTCTCTCTTAATGGAGTGCCTCTTTATCCATATTTATAAATGATAAAAGAAGTGGTAAGAAAAAAATTATAACAAGAATATCAACATGAATATAATAATACAAAATATAAAATGATACAACTTCTTATAATGCGCTGCTCATAATGTGCTTCTCAACTTGAATGGCTACTCCATATTCACCTCTTGTTATAATGGACTACTCATAGAGGGTGAAACATATCAAAGAGTTATCTATCTCCACACTTGCTCATACAAATGAGGTTGGTTTCTTTGATGCTTTTTCACCAATAGAAACCCAAAAAATGATTTGGAGGTGCTACATAAGCATGCTCAAACAAAACTCATCTATGTGAATATACTATCCATGAAACCAAATAATCTCTTATCAATCAAATCTAGTGGATTATCCTATTTAGTTTGCTCCCTCTTCATGGGATCTTTTATGGATAGGTGGGCTTCTTCATGGGATATCTCTTGGACTGTTGGTGCTTGACCAACTCTCTCATGTTATACCTCTTGCTTTTTAGGGTTTGAATAATCTCCTTGCTTAGTGCTTGTACAACTTCATTCTTATTGATATTTGGATGAAGTTGTGGATTAAGCTTCTAACATTTGTCAACCCACTGACCACTCATATTACAATGAGATAAATAATTCTTTTTCACTTTCTTGGATAATAAGCCATTCTTTCCATTCTCCACATTTTGACTTGGAGAGTGGTATTTATAATGAGTCTCCTTCCTCTTGAAGGACATGGATTTATTTATGATGGACTTTCTCTTCTAACATATGGACACAAAATGGTTATTCATTCCATAAAAATAACATGGATATGCATACCAAATTTTTTGTGTTACAAGATCATTCTTCTCATAATTGAAGTAAACTTTAGAATATGTATGATTGTCATATATTTTAGGGCTATCATTCGTGTAAGTATAATGAGGGGAAGATGTGATACCTCCTTATTTGGGATGTTCATTTCTCTTTGGAGAAGCTTTGCATTCTTTTTGGATGTTTTTACCATGATTGAAAGGATGTCCCTTTCTTGATTCAAGCTTTCACTCACTCTCATGATCATGGAGTGATGATGTGCTTTCTCCTTGTATGGGCTATTTTTTAAGAACTAGTGGTTTGGGCTCTTTAATTTTAGAAGCTTATCTTGCTTCAGCTATATTAGAGCATTATCCAGGTTTTCCTTTAGCACTAATGTATCCAAAACCTGCATAACAAGGTATTTCCTCAACTTGTATGGGATTAGTCATTCCTTGGCCATTGATGCCAAGGCCCTTTCCATCAAAATCCATCTTGGTTAGAAACTTATAGATAATACCCCACATATGCTTCTTAAATTCACCAAAAGAAGCATCTACATTTTGATGGGAAGAAAGAGAACATAATGAACTACTTCCTATGCATACCTCAATCATGGTTTCTATATCTATGGTAGAGGATGGTCTCTTTTGTATGGTAGACTCTTCTTTATCCTCCATTCCTTCACCATTCTAATTTTTTTTCAAGATATCTTCCTTGACTTACTACTCAAGTTGTAACTCTTAAATGACTCCCATGAGACATTCTCCCTAGAACATCACTTGATCTTACAACTCTTATATATCATCCTCCAAAGGTTGTAATATTTATTATAATGCAAATTTTTCCTGTCGAATCTATCGGTTTATGCTTTCAAGCTCCTAAAGCCTTTATCTCTTTAGAGTTTTTCCCATGATTTTATTTTTGAAACTAATAAACCTACACTTCCAAAATATAAATAAAATAAATGGAAGAATCTAAAGTTGAAAAGGTGTTAGCAAGCCACTTGGAAACCGTTCTAATATTGAACTTGATTTGAAATGGTCAGTTAATATAAAATGCTCATTAATTCACTAGTTTGGATTCTTATGATAATTTCTCAATTTCCCATATTTTTACTTGAAAATTAGCTTAAATGATTAAAATTTAATATTTGAAAACTAAAAATATAATCAATTACTAAAGAATAAAGGCAATACACAAACTGAGTTGATAATAGAGCTCACCCAAAATTAGGCTACATCTCTGGGTCCACTCAATGGCTGAATTGATTGATTAAAATGATACAAAAATATCAGTTCTTACATCAACTTCTCTTAATAAGTGACTCTCAATATGCAAACAAGTGTCTAATGTCATCTAAGAAGTTTGGCTCTAGCTTTGGCTCTTCTGAACTCTCTCTTTCTTGTCTCTCCCAAATGCAAGGCTACACAAGTTCACTATAATGTCTCTTAGAGGTCTGTGCAATGGATCTTAGCTTATAATTATTACTCTGACAATGCAAACATACAAACTTGATTTATCTCCAAATAAAGGGATTAAAGTTCCTTGTAATGTCTCTAGGAGGTCTGTGCAATGAGCTCTTGGAATTCAATGTGTTACTCCTATAATATCATACATAAAAACTTTACTTTCTCCTCTTGTTCTTCTTTACAAGGGATTCAAGTTTACAAGCTTTCTTATGTGTCTTTAATTACAATGTTGAGCATTTTATAGTGTTTCCAAGGCCCTTGATTTATGTGTTAAATACTTATCCTTTTTTCATAGGGTTAGGAATTCAAATCCCCTTGAAAAATGCCTCATATTCTTTATTTTTAGTAAAAAATCCTAGGATTAAGGGACAAATTCAAAGTCTTGCATTTGGTTTGCTAAATATGCTGTATCTTGTTGTTGGGCCTTAAAAATAGGCCAATTGGGGTGATGGGTTGAGTCCCACTCCAACTCCCATGAATTACTTTATGAAGATAATTTTTTGGTGCTTTGGATAATGTTTTATCCCACTTTGTTGGGGATAACAAGCAAAATATGTTTAAGAGATAAACTTCATCCCATATAACTTGGTCATGAGACCATGTATTACATGGAAATTACCTTGGAACTCATAACACTTGGTGAATCTTTATGAATGCCATGTTGAAGGCTATGATTGGTCCACATTTTAGGCCATATAGGTCTAGTCAGCTGATGATGTCAACACTATGTTATTTTTTTCCATGTTTGTTGCCACCTTCAATAGGCCATAAATTTCACATACGATGTCCATTTGACCCCATTCAAATTATGTTGGAAAGTTCTCAATGAGATATTTGATTTTTAAATAGTTTTGGGAAGACTTGAGACCATATAATTGTATCTCTTGTGGATATCCTCCCATATCAACATCAACCATATCTTGCATACATCACTGTAAGTGAATTAACATAGACATAGGATTCACAACGCTGCAAGAAAGATCGATTAGTCCTTATTTCTTACCATCAATATGATCCATAACCTCCAAAACCCCTTTACCACCACAAAAATTTACTAGGAATTTAGCATCTAAAATAATCACATTTGACTCAAAGTCACCCAAAAATCTATCAAGAGAGGTAAATAGAGTAAAGAGATCTTCCAAAGGCAAAGCAAGCCCCACTACCCTAGTTAGTTAGTTAAAATGAAGCATGTCACTCAATTTCAATAAAATGGCCCTCTAACTTACAAATCATACCTCTAAATATCTAAACATAAACAACAAACAAAACCTAGATAATTATTCCTAGAAAATGGAAGAGATGAAACATCCCCAGAATTGAGCCTATCCATCCATAAGTTCAAGCCTCACTGAATGCCTGGCCATCCTAAGGATTCAACCATGTGATGAGCAACCTCAAAATTCTTCATAACCCAAAGCATATTACCAGTGAAAATTGAAGCAACGTCTGAGTTTGTCTTGTTTCTCCATACCTCCTAAATATATTCCTAATCAAGAACCCCCTCACTTGCCTCAAGAACATCCTCGTTAGGATCCAAAAATATAAACCTTAGCCTTCTATTTGAAGGGAGAGAACTAGTTCAATCAGAGCAAGGTTATCCATGGAAAAATTCATTGCCATGAACTCACTCCCACACAAATCATTGATTCATTGAGGAAAGGAAAACAAAGTAACCACACGCCAAGCAACTTAGATAAACCAAAGAAAAAACAAAACATGCAACATTGAAAGTGGCATGATAAGCAAAATATCACATGAGGCCATGTTGATTAATCATGAATGTGACAATCCTTGAGAGCAAAGGTACAACTCAAACACATCATGTCAAATTATGACCCAAACCAAATGACCTAAAAATTATTACCCTTAATTTAATAAATGAATTTAATTCCCAACCATGAATCAAACTCATTATCGATGGTTTATTCATTTTGTTGATCCACACCACTATTTTCTAGAAAATATGCATAAGCATTGGCTTTTCGATAACAATGAGAAGTCAACCATGATACAAAGGAATATAACAAGGGCCAAGCATTCAAAAAAATATTATTAATGTTCCATGATTTGTCACACTGATTATGCAAAGCTATAATGATCACCATTGAGTTCCTCAATGATTAGATGCTCAACCCTGCACTAGTGAGCCATATCAAGACCAAAAAACTAATACTTGGGCTTTTAATTGATTATTAGTTCCATCCAACATTTTTTCTAACATTTCCTTTATTAAATAACCAAATTAATATCTCAAAATACACCTTATACTTGAGGCACTAGGATTCCCCCTGGTAGCTCCATCAAATTTAAGCTTAAATAACCCATAGGAGGGGGAGTCCAAACTTCATTGTCATGATTTAATGAGGCACTCTTACCTATGCTTGACCCATTAATGGGAACACACACACACACACACACACACACACACACACACACACACACACACACACACACACACACACACAATATTAATATTATAATATATATTAAAATATTATAAGAGCATAAATTTATAGATGTACCTCACTTGAAATACATGATTACTGACCCCATCTAACCATTTATACATGAAGTATTATATAAAAATAATATCATATTTCTAGTGGAGGTGATAATGGAAAATGAGTTTATGTGTTCCTTCATATAATGTGGCAATGCATTGTGTGGGGATGAGACATTTCATTTCATGGTGAGCTTGAGCAATGGCAAAGTGGTGGGGAAGGATAAGGCCATACAAAACATGCAAGTGATGAAATAATTCAAGGTGAACTTGGTAGTGATGACAAGGGGTAATGGTAGGGTATTTCAAGTGATATCATACACTAGAGGGATCATGTCATACACAAGACTTACATTTAGGCCACTATTTGATTTACATGACTTGCACCCATTGCAAAGGGGTTTGCAACTTATAAGGTGGAAACATTTTTTACTCATCATTTTATATTTCCAAGGGTGGATGAGGATATCATGAACATTGATTTAAATGTGGAAGGGATCTATATATGATGTCTAGTTTGAATCAACATTGCAATGTCATTAACATGGGGATAAAACATTCAAGTCTCAAATTTTATCTTGTAATTTATGTTTGTCCATAATACAAATATATTTACACCTTAAACAATTACATTGGGGATAAGAACATAAAAAAATGCCATACTCAAATGCTGGTGACAAAAGGTGGCCATAATTGGACCTGTCTTCATAAGCATCTTATTTATCCCCATTCGCAAAAAAAACATAAAATCTAAGGGAGCATTAGTTAGGAAAAAGATGCTTTTGAAAGATTATTAAAAATAATATTAGATTATTGTTGTTTAAAACTTCATGCACACATGGTGTGATAGGCTTAACAATCATGGGTTTCAAGTGAGGTAAGATTTTTGATTTACACTCTATTACTTTACAAAGCCTTATTTTACCAAAACATAAAATTATATCCCTTTAAATGTAACTTGCACTCTTTAGTATGATAGTTGCATCCTTCATAAAAGAAGTTATAACAACCAAGTGGAAACTAATTTGAGATACATCATATCACCATAACACTTGGAGAGAGTATGCAAATACTATGAACTAGGAATTTGACTAAGAAGAAGAGATTAGTGTTGTGTTAGTGAATGAAACCAAATCAAAAACACACTAAACTAACATCTTCATGCCTAGCTACTAGGGTGAGCTCAGTGAATAAATACAAATGAACAAAGCATAAATAAACTACAAGAAAACACACATTCCTTACCTTCCTTGATGCTCCAAGAGTAATCTTTGATTGGCTTACTCAGTTTGTACTCATGAAGTCCTTGTCAATGGAAGCTTAGCTACCTCCATCTTTCCTTGGCACCTTTGGCTTTGGCTTGGAATTAATTTGGCATGGTAACACTAGTTTGTATGAAGCTTTTAGAACCAATCCTGCATTATAACTTTACACAAATTAAGCTTTTTCTTCATGTGGTAAGGCCTCCTATTTAAAGATTTTTGAGATTGATTAGAATCAACTTGAATAGTCCATCTCAAGATTGAGATGTGTGGCTAAGGATTAATCCAATTTTACAATTAAAATTAATAAATAGGCTCATCAATATTTGGGATAGAGGAGAAATTAAGATGCATGGAGCATATTGATGAGGCATGGAAGGCATGAATCCTAATATTTGTGGCATTTATGGCCTAGGGATGTCTTCCCAAGAAATGAGGTCACTTGATGATGAAAATATTCAATATTCATTTCTAAAACAAATTATTCAACAAGTTTCCATGGAATTCTTGATTAGGCTCTAATTTTATTTAATTAGATATTAAGCATGTTTAAGCACTTTGTGCACAAATTACTCAAATTGATCAAAATGCCTTTTTATTAGTCCAAAATTTGACTGGATTGGAACTAGAAGGTGATGTTAGATGCATTGGATCAATTATCCTATTTAGGATGTTACCAAAACCAAATAACAAAGGCACATGTTTCGTGTAAGAGATTTGATAAGAAAGAGCAATCTAGAGCACCCAAGTGCAAAATTGGCATTTTGACTTGAAATGAAATGATCAAAGTTAGCTAGCCCATAACTTGCATTTCCCCATTTAGGGATACGCTAGCTAGAATCAACACTTGAATATTCCAATTTCAACCCATTTAATATGCTTTAGTGTTTTTAGGCCAAATTGTGCACTTTAGGTGGAAATTGGTCAAAAGCCTAGTTGGAGGTCATTGGTGGCCAGATTTAAGTGTCTATAGTTTGCCCCTATTTGGGAAGATGTTGAAAACCATAGGTAGAGTAATGTCTTCTCAAATAATGAGAAAAGGCATTAATGCCAAAAAAAGGATGATGGTTGAAGAACAAAGCTCCAAATGGTTTTGGGAAGCCTATGATGATTCCCCCTCGAGGGAGTGGTTGTCATATTTATTGATAGGTGGTCCCTCAAAAAAAAAAGAAGAAAGGTGGAATTAACTTGTGGTTGAGATTAATCCAAATGAGAAAATGCCTGCATGCATTAATTTAAAAAGGATGCTAATTTTCCCAATGGTGGTTATAATCAAGAATAACAGTCAAAATAATGATTTGACCATAGGTGGTTATAATCATTATGAGAACCTGAATTGGCTAAAGATGATGGTGCCCTAGTTAGGGTTGATTAGCAAGCATAAATCAAGGATATGACCTAGAATACAGATTAAAGATGAGTAGGCATAAAGTGATGAAAGAGATGGATAGAAGAATGAGATTGATTAATAGAATGATTTAGTTGTACCTATTAATGAGGAGATGCTCGTCCTGATTAACAATGATACAACTAGAATGGTCAAATAAGTTATATTGATCAAAGTGGGTGGGAGGATTTGCCAAGGTGTCAAAGAGAAATTTTTTGTGGCTCCATTGATTGTAGATCTTCTTGAAGTTGATTTTTGCTGTAACATGTGATGGTAGGCATTATGATAGAACACCATGAAGACTTGGCCAAAATATGCATAAGGACTGACTCCCAATATCCAATATTCAAGTGAAAATAATACACCAATGGTAAAAACTATGATGATAATGTTGATGTATGAAGATGGATAGACTCACGAATAATGTGTGCAAAGAACAACCCAATGCATACATATATATTGAGTTAAGGAAACAGTGCAAAAATAAAACAAACAGGCAAACAAGAAAGTGAAAAAATAAATAAACAAACAAATAGAAATATTGAAAAAAAAATCAAAAGAAAGCATCCTAATAAGGACCATGCCCCAGTAAGGTGGATCGAGGATAACTAACTAGGCTTAGATAGGACAAATGTTTTTGGTTCTTTTTTTTTAGGTATCTTAACTTGTTAGAGAATGACAAGATACCTACTCACAAAATGATGAGACACTTGGATTAGATTGCTCATAAAATGGTGAGAGCGTATGGAAAGGGGGACTGAGGTGAACTTCAACATGAATTAATTATGACCTACATAGTCCTAAAATGACCTTAAGTCATAAAAATTCCACCCACACAAAAGGCAAAGAAAAACCAATTAGGTCCCAATAAGTTCTCAAAATTGGCAAATGGCCAGTCAAATGAAAACAATGATGGCAAGGTGATGCAAAAATACATGGTAAACAAGTGTTGCCCCTAATTTGTCCATAGGTGCTTATAACTAGGATACAACAACATAGGTCAATGATACTAATTTGCCAATAGGTGGATATAATTAGTAGCAAGACTGGTGAGATACCGACTTGCCCATAGGTAGTTATAATCAGGCTCACATAAACAAAATTGATAGGATGAAAGATATCTTGCCAGATCAACTGTCACACTGATTTCATAGATTATCATTGTAAACATAAATCAGATTGATTATTGAAACTTGATTGCAATCTTCTCACAAAAAGTGCAAGAAGAACCAAAGTAACCAAGATCAAAATAGGATTAGGTAGGATGAGTAAAAATAGTCTTTGGTCTAGATAGGAATGGAATGATAGGATGGATAAAATGGTAAGAGGGTTTGCCCCCAATTGATAGGGTGTATATTAGGAATATGAAACAATGGTAAATGGATATGTAATAACAGAAATGGCATGGAAATGAAATGGTATGGTACATGAAATGGTATGGTACATGTTTTTGGCCTAGGTGTGGTTTTTGATTCTATTTTTCTTATTGATTGGGAGATGCACACCCTAATCAACAAATGATATAAATAGAATAATTGATCATGTTAATTGCTATTCCACACCTCATCTGAATAGTTGCTCTATCAAGAACTAACTATAGATTTGGTTGTCAAGAATGCTTTTGTGATCTTCATTGGTCATTGATTCTGATTCCTTCAAACATTGAGACAAGGTATCCTTATAGCCTCTGCAAAGGAAAGTGTGGCTGTGGATGGTAAACAAGGACAAACAATGGATGGTAGGTTTGATTGTGAAATGGAATGGCAAATGATAATGGTGGGGAAATAAATGAAGATCAAGACTTTCAGTCACACACAATGTTATTGATGCCAAATTCAATATAACTTTGGTTGTGACAGTGTCAAAGACTTGTTCTCTTAATAAGACCACCAGATTTTTCTATTGTTTGACCTTGAGAGTAGCCACCATTTGATTAGGTTGTAGATTGGAAGCTATTTTTATTTGATCTTTAATTTTGTCTTCATCAAGTAGTGAAGAAATTTTGTGCTCAGCTATTGGTGCGTCAATGAGGTTTTCACCAATGAAGTTGTCTTGATTGTCCTATAGTGCCTTCAAGAAGGTTTCACTAAGGAATGTTGACTTTTGACTTTGATTGTATTCTAACACTTTTGAAAAAGTTTCACTTGAAGATGCTAAGTTCTAATTTTAATTGTCCCCTAGTGCCTTTGAAAAGGTTTCACTAGGAGAGTGTCCTTCTGCTATATGAATGTGGTCTTAACTTCCTTGCTCTTCTTTGATTATTATGTCACCATGGATGTAGTTTAACAAAGTGTGATTTTATCAATCCCAATCAACACTTGTGGGAGATGGAATGCCAATAATATGGCTATCTTGGTTGATGGTAATGGCATGTGGAATGGTAATGGAATGGGTGTTGGCATCATAATCTTTGTAGAAGATACTAGGAGAACTTGTGTCAAAGTTAAAGTACTCATCCTCAAAAACTATAGAAGGATCACAAATGTATTCGTATTGATATGTAAGGTATGCATAACCAATGTTGTAACAACCATGAACATATTCTTATTTTGAATCTAATTTTAACTCAAGGGACTCTGAATCCAATGTTGAGACTAATGTTGATTTAAATTTTGATGGTAAATTTGATGTCAGTTTAAGAATAAAACCTTACTCTAAATCTAATTTTTCATCTTATGGGTACTCTATTACAATGATGTCTTATTGGATGGTTAGTATTAGATAAGTAACAACCTGTAATGGCATGATGGGCTCCACTAAGACTGGTTTATCAAAGTGAGACTTCTCTAGGATGGGAAAAAGGTCAAGAGATAACTCCTCAAAGACTAGTTTATCAATAGGTGGCTCTTGAAAAATAGGTATATGGTCAAGGTAATGATTTTCCCAAAGGTGGTTATAATCATTAAGAAGTGACTCAACAAAGACTGGTTCATTAGAGTGAGACTCTTTGACAACTAGTATATGATCAATAGGTGATTCATCATAGGTTGACTTATCACAAATGATTGGTTCAATAAATACATCTTGGATTGGTTGGTTATTTTGGCCTTGATTTCCAATGAGTTAGAAGATACCAATTTTGAACACGTCTTGGTTTTTAAATGATTGGATCAGTTGAGGTTTGGATGGGATTAGTACTAGATGAGGAATGACTTGTGGTTGGATAATGGTAGGGAATTGTGGAACATGATTGCTCACATGAGCCAAAGGATGAAGTCCTAAAATGGTAATGCTAGGGTGTTGTGGGGATTGATTTCTTGCACAAGCTAAAGGACTAGGTGCTAGAATGATGAAAGGGCATTGTGGATCTTGATTGCTTGCACAAGCCAAAGGATGAGGTCCTAGAATAGAAATGGTTTGGCATTATGAAGACTGATTACTCGCATAAACCAAAGGATGAGGTCTTGGTATGGGAATGGTATGACATTATGGTCCTGTAATAAAAATGATATGATGTGGTGGAACTTGATTAATCACATAATCCAAAGCATCCAAGTCTTCCTCATAAACCATATCATCCCAATTGTGAGTTAGTTCATAAGCTAGTTCTTGATTGTGTTCCATATACT
Organism: Torreya grandis; assembly: GCA_037957365.1. Lineage (NCBI taxonomy): Eukaryota > Viridiplantae > Streptophyta > Pinopsida > Cupressales > Taxaceae > Torreya > Torreya grandis. Next base: position 49,616 of record JARHVA010003002.1, read on the forward strand.
GATTATTGTAAAGACGATATGGATTCATATCCTAAACAACATTATCTATAGTTGGGTCTTCAAAGTCCTCCTTAGAAGACTCTTCATGCCAATCAAGGTCTTGATTTGGATTTTATGGATTTTGAATATGTTCCCCATATAGAGTATTGTAGGGAGAATAATAAAACTCCTTAGAAAATCTTTCTCTATAGGGGTTCTTAGTGGGATTTTGTGTAGCCATTCTATCATAAATTGGATTGTACGTGACTTCACCATAAGTGTAGTGAGACATATTTGTGTAAATTAGGAAAAATCTAAAATAAAAGGCTTAGAGTTCTATAAACTCTAAAAAAACTATGTCCAAAGGATAAATGGTTCAAGCTTGGTCTAACTTAGTCAAAAGGTGGAGCTATATCTTCAATGTGGTCTGAAAGTGGAGCTGTATCTCTAAAATGATTTGTGATAAGACTTGGCATAAGCAAACTTGACATCAAATGTCTAATGTCAAATGTCATACACATAAAAGGTCAAGTGTTTGAATAGAAATTGACATGTCAAAGGTCTAGGTCAAAGTGTTCCAAACAAGGTCTAAACTAGGAAAGGGAAAAGTTGAGTTGCTAGGTCTTTTGTCCAAACGTGGAGTCAAAATCTAGGCTCAAACAAATAAGCATACGCTAGGAATTTTGGCCAAATGACGTCAAAATCTAGACTTAAAATAAAGGCATGATGTGATTTGATTTAATCTAACAAGTTTGGAAACAAATTTGACATAGACTCAGCACACAGAATCAAACATAAACATGATCAGTTGGCATAAGGCATGAGGCAAAAGGATTTTGGAGAAAGGTTGTGTTATCCTAAATAAAGACACAAACAATGATAAGGATAAATACTGAACAAACAAACCATCAACAATTTTCAAATTTAGGTAATTAATTTAATCGAAGTTATGCAACCCAAAAGAGAAAGATCTATGTATCAGCCCCATGAATTAAGGCCTAAATAGAAATCAATCAATGTTTGAATCCAAAATTGACAAGCTTAATTGAAAATTCAACATTGAAAACTAGGATTTTGACCAAATAAGCTAGACAAGATCGGACAACATGATGGCATATGACAAAGGTCTAAATGGTATACATGATATGCTTTGAAACAAATAGTTTTTTTGATACAAGGTGAAACAAGTCTTGAAACAAATTGAGTAGCCTAATGGCATAAGCATGCTTAAATGATGTGGTCAATGCTTTGTTTCAAAGACTCAAAGGCAAAATGGTTTGACATGATTTAGGGTAGCATAACGCTACCCTCTGAAACTCAAATGACACACACACAAATAAGTTTAAAAAAAATTTCAAGGCACAATTGTGGTGTAAAATAGCCAACACAATGCCTCTTTAGACAAAAGAGTGACGTATAAACAAATTAGTTTTGACATGGATTTATGAACAAACAAACAAGTTTTAGTCTCAAAACATACCAACTGAGAAAATGATTCAAAAATACACTAAGGATAATTGTCCAAATCCTAGCAAGGGTATGTCAATGTGGGGTTGATTAAACTATCAGGATTTTAAACATTTCTAGGGGAATCAATTACACAATGACTTTTACATCAAATGATGCAAAAGATAAGCATGGAAATTGGGTGACCATGGCATTGGCTAGTTGTAAAAAGGTCTAGTCCTTTTTACAACCACTACATCTTGCTATTCACTCAGTGTAGTGAGATGTTCAAATACATATACATCCCATGCATAACTCAGAAGGAGTAAGTGAGGTCAATACCAAGAGATGAAACCTCAAGTTAAAGCTTCCCTAAAAAACTTATGGGAGGTAATGACGTCCCCCTCGCAAGCCAAGTTTGCATGAAATAAAAGACTAAAATAAAAAGACTTTAGGGTCATTTTCAAGGTCACCCAAACTTTGACAAGTTTTTAGGGAGTGCTTTAGATGACGTTATTTCTATGCCTTGGACTAGGCAATTTTTAAATAAGGAAAGCACTTTTGATTCCTAGGGTTCCCTAAAGGGGACAAATGGAAGAGCATACACACAACATCCTTGTACTTTGTGAAAATAAAGTGCTAATTGAAACAATAAAAACAAAATTGATAAGTGTGTTCAATTTTAAGCCCAAATGAAAGATTTGGTGGTGTTCATTTGACCCCTTAGTTTTAAGATTGTGAACTTTGAAAACTAATTCTAAAAACTTACTTAAGCACCTAAATGTTACATTAAGTACGAAAATAATGTTCCTAGTTCATTTTAAAGCATGCAAAAGATGTTTTAAACATGTTTTAGAAATTTTCCAAGTTGGTCCTACAAAAAAAATGTCAGCAAGAGGTTTAGCTTTGAAACTCAAATTAGTTTGAAATAATGAAGTTAGAAAAAAGAGCTCTTGGGTTGTCACAGTGGTGCAACACTGCTACTTGACAGAGCAATATCACTACTTGCAAGATAATCCCACAAATATAAGAGTTATGATATTACAACTTAACTATAGGTAGTTTAGTCACAATGTTGTGACTCTAAATGACAATCCCGCTAGTAGTAGAAAAATCCCATAACTTTCAAAGTTATGGTATTGAAAACAACAATTTCACCACTCAGGGTCACAATCTTGCTACTTGGGGTAAAATGAGGTTTTTAAAAAAAATACACAATTTCAAGCTAAACTAATTACATATTATGAAAATTTAGAAAAAACACATGGTTTTAAAAAAAAACATCAAAAATGGAGTTTGAATGACCCCAAATGAAGCTCTAAAAAATGGACTATTATGCACACTACAATACCGTGACTCACAATAATAATTTCACTACTTGTATGACAAGCCTGCCACTTGAAAAGTAGTGGTATTATCATTTAACCTGCTAGCAATTAGATAATACCATGATTTGGTTTGATAACCTTGTGAGTTGAAGAATAATCCCATTACTAAGATAGTAGCGATATTGTCAACCCTGCATGAAAACACAAAGTTAGTCCAAAAACAAAAATGACTAATCATAATACTGCAAGTCTAAATAACAATCTCACTACTTGTAGGATAATACTGTGACTGAGTTAGAACAAACCCGTGACTTCTAGAAAAACATATTTTACTTAAAATTTCCACTCTTTTTGGCTCGTTACTCTAAGATTCTATAAGGAATAGATTAGTGGGTTGCTTGAAAGAGATTTGTGACCATTTTTGTGAATCTAGGAAGGTCCCACCAGGCGTGTCATTATGTGAACTAGGAATTTGACTAAGAAGAAGAGATTAGTGTTGTGTTAGTGAATGAAACCAAATAAAAACACACTAAACTAACATCTTCATGCCCAGTTACTAGGGTGAGCTTAGTGAAGAAATACAAATGAATAAAGCACAAAAAAATGCAAGAAAACACATATTCCTTACCTTCCTTGATGCTCCAAGAGTATTCTTCGATTGGCTTGCTCGGTTTGTGCTCATGAAGTCCTTGTCAATGGAAGCTTGGCTACCTCCATCTCTTCTTAGCACCTTTGGCTTTGGCTTGGCTTGGCTTGGAATTAATTTGGCATGGTAACACTAGTTTGTATGAAGCTTTTAGAACCAATTCTGCATTATAAATTTGCACAAATTAAGCTTTTTCTTCATGTGATAAGGCCTCCTATTTATATATTTTTGAGATTGATAAGAATCAACCTAAACCATCCATTTTAGGATTGAGATGTGTGGCTAAGGATTAGTCTAATTTTTCAATTAAAATTGATAAATAGGCTCATCAATATTTGCGATAGAGGAGCAATTAAGAGGCATGGAGGGTATTGATGAGGCATGGAGGGCATGAATCCTAATATTTATGGTATTTATGGCTTAGGGATGTCTTTCTAAGAAATGAGATCACCTGATGATGCCGATATTCAATATTCATTTCCAAAACAAATTATTCAACAAGTTTCCATGGAATTCTCGATTAGGCTCGAATTTGGTTTAATTAGCTATTAAGCATGTTTAAGCACTTTGTGCATAAATTACTCAAATTAATCAGAATGCCTTGTTATTGGTCCAAAATTTGATTAGATTGGAATTGGAAGGTGATGTAAGATGCATTGGATCCATTATCCCATTTATGATGTTACCAACACCAAATAATAAAGGCACGTGTCTCATGCAATAAATTTTTTAGGAAAGAGCAATCCAAAGCACCCATGTGCAAAATTGGTATTTTGACTTGAAATGAACTGATCAAAGTTAGTTGGACCATAAATTGCATTGCCCCATTTAGGGATACCCTAGCCAGAATCAACACTTGAATATGTCAATTTCAACTCATTTAATGTGCTTTGGTGTTTTTAGGCCAAATTATGCACTTTAGGTAGAAATTGGTCAAAAGCTTGGTTGAAGGTCATTGGTGGCCAGATTTAGGTGTCTAAAAATACTACTAGGGATTCAAACCTAAACCTAACAAACTACTCAAAATTGGCAATGCTTGTGGTCATGTCAACATTTTTACCTTTCCTCTATTCACCAAATAGAGAGAAGTAAGCACTATTATTACAAATACAATAGTTGTTAGTGTTACTAAGAATAAGAATGGAAACAACTTGGAAATTTTTATATCCATATCTATTTGCATATGGCATTCTGCATCAATCGATTAAATTATATAGGAGGTGTCTTTCATTAAAGAAGCCTTATCAATTTTTTTGTCTAATTAGTTTTATAGTATTTTAATTAGGGTTTAAATAATTAAAGCAGTCAGAATTTTTATCTAATTAGATTTTGACTCATCTAAATTGACACTGGTGCATTCTCTATATTTTTAGAGGATCCATTAGATATTTGACACCTATTTTCATTAAGATGACACCTTTTTTAATCATGTATTGGGTAATTAAATATTTTGATGAAAGTTATAAATTGCATTGATAGATGTTACGTGTAACTAAAGTTTACACGCCTACTTGCCTAGAATTCTTTGAGTCCATCACATGAAATACCCTATCATTTCTCTTCACCATCATCATCTAGCTCAACTTAAAATATTTTCCCACTTTCATGCTTTGTATTACCTTGCCCTTTCCCACCAGTTCATCATTGCTTAAGCTCATTATGAAATGAAATATCTCCTCCTTACACAACTCATTATTGTATGAAGGAACACATAAACCATCATTTTTATTCAAAATATTAGATTATTGTTGTTTAATTCTTAGTGTAAAAAAGGTGATACGGAGTTACTAGATATGGGTTTTAAGTTAAGTACAACTATTTATTTACACTCTTTCATTTTACATAATCCCATTTTACTAAAGTAAAAAATTACATCCCTTTCAATATAACTTACACTTTTAAAGGAATTACTAATTATTAACAACTCAAAAATATTATAATCCACTATCACCACTCTATTTACTATATTTTTGATTGTACTTATTGATAAAACTAAAATTATTAAAAATAAAAATTAAAAAACTTAAACAAAAAATTATAACAAACATTTTATTGTCCACTCTCCTTAATTGATTAATACATAATGTTTAAATTATTCAATAATTATAATAAACGGTCATAATTAATAATAAAAATATTAACATTAATAAATTATAAATAAATAAGTTTAAGACATGTTTCGTAATTCATTGATCAATGGTAAATTATTTTGTAATTTGTCTAACTCATCTATAAATTTGTTAATAAAAGTTTTAATAGATTGCATCTATATAATCTTTGTAAGGGTATATGTTTGCCATCCACATATACATCATCTCATTAATTTTGATGATGAAATAATGTGATTTAAAATATTTATTTATAACTTTTTACATAATTATTTCTAAGGACATCAAACTAACTATATTTTAATTAATTTATTTTAAACAATCTTCTTTATATTAAATCAATTAAAATAAGTCATGAAACAAAACATGTTGGTGTAATATAATTACATTTGAAAGGAGAATGACATATTCATGAGGCCATAGGCTTGAATATACTCATCACAGCCTATAAGTCAAATATTAAAAAACACATTGGCACATAGGCCAAGATCATCAAAAGCAAGAAGATAAGAGCATATAAAACAAGAGTTGTGTTGTAGTTAGAGTATCTATCTTTTTATAGGGTAGAAGAACTTACTGTTGGATCTTGGGTTCGAGATTTGGGATCATGCCACTTGGAAAATGTGTGCCTATCCTGGGGTTCTTGACTTTTTGACTTCTAACTTTAAAGTGTGACAGTTGCATGAGCATCATGTGGATGTCATTGACGACAGACATCAAAATAAAGCTCCTGCCAATTATCCATTGAGGTTCAAGTTGTGATGGTCACATGGACATTATTAACGATTATCTAGATGTCAATGATAATCACATAGACGTCAAAATAAAACTTGGCAATTAAACTATAGGGGTTTAAATTATAAATGGTTGTGTGGACATCATTGATGGCTACATGGATGTCATTGATGGCTACATGGATGTCATTGATGATGGCAAAGATGTCAAAATAAAGATCATGTTAATTAATGATTAAGGTTCAAATTGTGATGGTCACATGGATGTCAATGAAGGTCACATGGCTGTCAATGACGGTCATGTGGAAGTCAAAATAAATCTCAAATAATTAATCATTAAAGCTTAAATTTGATGATTGCATAGACATCAATGATAGTTGCATGAACATAAAATCACAGTCACATAGGTGTCAAATTTAAGCCTAATAAAATAGTAATTGTCACTCAAATAGAGGTAAAAATAATGGTCAATGTGCAATTATACATCAAGATCAATGGAGCGAGAGTATGGATGAATGCAACTTTTCACCCAAGCAAATGCAAACAAACCAATATCAAATACAACCCAGGTAGAGCCACACTTTAGGCTAACTCTACTATGTCTCTTGTGATTATGATACATGTCATTATGGTGTTAGCTCTGGGTTTCATTGAAAAGTTTGATTCATCTTGCACCATCTGATCAATTTCCTCCAAGCAAATGTGTGCCATCAATTTTGCATAAGGTGCTTGAGCTTTAACTTGGGACTAGGATTTAAAAATTCAATGTCATTCATGCACCATCCAATTATCCCTATATAAATCAATGTGCTTCATTAGATCTTGATTTGAGGGGTGCACCACTATTCACTGTTCACTAGTTTCTCATCAAGAAGGTGACACTTGTCACCTTCTCATTCATCCCATGATCTATTGAAGTATTGACTCGACTCACACCATTTGATCAATCTTAGGTGAGAAAATGCATATCTTTGATCTTGGGGACATGCTCGAGCTTTAACTTTTTGGTTGGGGCTATAATTTTTAACCCAAATTATGCACTGTTAGATCTTATCATCTGAGTAAACTCACACTATTTGATCATGATCTGTGGGGTTAAGCAAGATTGGTTCTTATGCTTAGTCTGCCATTTTGATCTCGCTCTGTTGGATTAAATTTGCTTGAGAAAATGCAGGTCGTCGATCTCGTAGGCAAGCATAATATTTAAGTTAACCTCAAAAATAATATAAAACTTAAGTAAAGTCTTGAAATAATGTCTTCATTCATATTAATAAATATGAATAAAGTTTTAAGCTAAAGTCTTTAGGTAGGTTTAAGACATATTAAGGTGACCTCATGAATTAGTTCGACTATGCTAAAATAAAAGAGAACAAAGGGGCTTAGGATGTAAAGGGACCAAATATAGAATTTTTAGACTAAGGCTTTGCAGTGTCAAAAACATGACTGAGCTTTAGTATGAAAATTAAGTTAAGTCTATGGCATAAATAATTATTCCCACCAAATTTATTCTTAGAAAATTTAAATTTGATTCGAAAGGGACATGGGTTAATTGGAATTAAGGTTTTAATGTGACTTAAGATAGAGCAAAGGCTAATAAAATATTAGTTTAACATTGAGGCACAAAACCCTAAACATGTTCATTCCTAAATGAGCTCCATTAAACCTGCAACTTGAAACATAGATGTCCAATGTTAGTACTTTTAGATAAGATCAAACTAGAGCTGTGAATAAATAAATCAACCAGACCATGGTGTGGATGATCTTTAAATAAAGATAATGTGCAAACATGCTAATGACACTCCGATCAAGTGAATTTTTAGTTTTAAGGTACAAATTTGTACAATATTATTGATATTAATATTATTCAAGAATAAAAAAAATTGATCATATTATTATAAGATGTCATATTATATTATATATTATTATCTAGTATTAATATATATTATTATCATAATATTGTATTATATTTTTATCGTAATATATATTAATGTATATATGATATGTTTGAAACTAAATATTTAATAATATTATTATACTATAATGGCATAATACAATATATTTTAATATAGAATATAGTATATTATAATATGTAAATATAAATTTTAATATTAAATTAAATTATTCTAATTGATAATACATTATTAATATTACTAAATTACTTGTTTACTATTTTGTGCTTGTGTAATGCAAAAACTTAGATGAAGTAATAAATTCTATTGAAAATATTTTCTTTCAGTTGAAAAATATTAGATACTTGTTACTGACATGTTTATTTCCATTATTTTAGCCTTTTTTCTTATACTCAAACAAATAATCGAATAAAGACTCATACAAGAAGGGTGTAGCTTATTTGAGTAAGGCAGATGTCCCTAAAATAAAGGTATTTCTTGCATGCAATAAAGTAAAACTTAAACAAAACATTTTGTTTATCTTTTTGGAGCGTTCACTCTATTCTATGACCATGGACATACATTGGTACTTGGTCATGCATCTCCAAGAATAACTTGACCTCTATAAATAGACCAATTAAATAGGTCTTCAAAATTTTTGTCACAGGCATTTTGCCTGAAAAAATAGGTCTTTAGGATAATTACCCCATACATTTTATCTAAAATAATTCCCTGATGATATACACATTGATGCATAATTGTCCTAATACATTTTCCCCACAACAATCTTGTTGATACACTTTCACTGATAGAATTGCCCTTTGGCCCTTTTGAACCTACCCTTCGGGCTTTGTGAAACCTACCCTTCAGGACCTCTATCCTAGACATTTGCCCAATGAAATTAGGGTCTTCAAAACATTTCCCCTAGATAAAATCCCTAAAACATGAGTGGCACCCCTGAGTAGAGCACATTTTATTATGAACTTAGTCTAATATTCTAACCTAGGCCCTGTGTTTTCATAGACTATCTTTATAATTATTTCGGACTTATTTAATCGAATATTTTGTCTAGTATCTCTTCAAGACTTATGCAATTTATCATTTCAAACTGATTTTTTTTGGACTTATTTTATCAAATTTTTTTTTATGGGCTTTTTTGGCTTGACATAATTGTTTCAGACTTTTATCCAACATAATTGGGTCTTCAACAAATTTGTTTTAGACATTTTGTCTGATGAAGTAGATGCTTCATAATTTTTGTCATGGGCACTTTTCCCTACAAAATAGACCCTTTGGATTTTTTGTAGTTTCCCTTCAGCTATTTTTGTGATGTTTTTCCTATGAGAATTTCCCTTCAACCTTGTTTGAAATGACCCTTTCGAATTTTTACTATGGGCATTTTGCCTGACAAACATACTCTTTGGACTTTTTACCGTGGGCATTTTTCTTGATGAAATAGGTCTTTAGCATAATTGCCTAAGACATTTTCTCTGAAATAATTTCCTGATGATATACATACTACGCATAATTTACCTAATATATTTTCCTCACAACAATCTTACTGATACACTTTCACCAACAAAATTGCCCTTCGGCCCTTTTGAACTTACCCTTTGGGCTTTATGTCACCTACCCTTCGAGACTTATATCTCAGACATTTACCCTACGAAGTAGACCCTTTAGACCTAATGTACTTACCCTTCAAGATTTTTGTCAAAGGCTAATTCCTTCAGACTTTGTGTTTTGGACATTTTATCTGATGTTCAAAACATTTCCTCTGGATAAAATCCCTAAAACATAAGTGGCACCCTTGAGTAGAGGGAATTTTGTTATGACCTTAGTCTAAGATTTTAATCCAAGCCTTGTGTTTTCATAGATTATATTTATAGTTATTTTGGACTTATTTTATCGGGTATGATGTCTAGTATCTCTTTTGAGACTTTATGAAATTTTCATTTCAAACTTATTCTATCAAACTTTTTGTTGTGGGTTTTTTTAATCTCAACATGATTGTTTCAAACATTTTTTCCATCTTCAACACATTTGTTTTGGACATTTTGTTTGATGAAGTAGACCCTTCAGACTTTTTTGTCATGGGCACTTTTCCCTTAGAAGTAGACCCTTCAGATTTTTTATAGTTGCCCTTCAGCCTTTTTTATGACATTTTTCCAACCAAAATTTTCCTTTGGCCCTTTTCAAAATGACCTTTCAAAATTTTTGCTGAGGACATTTTTCCCGATGAACATACCCTTTAGACTTTTTGTCATGAACATTTTGCTTGATGAAATAGGTCTTCAAGATAATTACCTCAGACATTTTTTCAAAATAATTCCCTGATGATATACATACTGTGTACAATTTGCCCAATATATTTTCCTCATAACAATATTTTTGATACACTTTCATTGATAGAATTGTCCTTCGACCCTTTTGAACCACCCTTCAGTCTTTATGCAACCTACCCTTCGAGACTTCTATCCCAAACATTTACCCTATGAAGTAGACCCTTCAAACCTAATACACTTACCGTTCAGGCTTTTTGCTAAAGGTTAATTCCTTTAGACTTTGTGTTTTAGACATTTTGTCTAATGAAATTAGGGTCTTCGACACATTTGCCTCATATAAAAGCCCTGAAACACAAGTGGTACCCTTGAGTAGAGGGCATTTTATTATGAACTTAGTCTAAGATTTTAACCCAGGCCATGTGTTTTCATATAATATCTTTATAATTATTTCAAACTTATTCTATCAGGTATTTTGCCTAGTATCTCTTTCAGGACTTAAGAAATTTGTAATTTCAAACTTATTTGTTTTGGAGTTATTTATTTTGGACTTACTCTATCAAACTTTTTATTGTGGGATTTTTTACCTCAACATAATTATTATAAACATTTTATCTGACAAAATTGGGTCTTCAACACATTTATTTTGGACATTTTTCCAACGAAGTAGATGCTTTGGACTTTTTTTCATGAGCACTTTGCCCTATAAAGTAGACCCTTCAAATTTTTTTAGTTTCCCTTCGGCCTTTTTTGTAGCATTTTTCCCACTAGAATTTCCCTTTGACCCTTTTTGAAATGACCTTTCAAACTTTTTTCCATGGGTATTTTGCCTGATGAACATACCCTTCAATTATTTTGCCACAAACATTTTTCTTGACAAGATAGGTCTTCAGGATAATTGCCTTGGACATTTTATCTAAAACAATTCCTTGATGGTATACATACTATGCACAATATGCTTGATACATTTTTATCACAAGAATCTTGCTAATACACTTTCACCGATAGAATTGCCCTTCTACCTTTTTGAACTTACCATCTGGGCTTTGTGCAACCTGCCCTTTAGGACTTCTGTCCCAGACATTTTCCCTATGAAGTAGACCTTCAGAGCATAAAGCATTTTCATTTAGGCAAGCACCATCTGATCATGATCTGTGGGGTTCAACGAGATTGGTTCATGTGCTTAGTTTCCTATTTTGAACTCACTATATTGGATTAACTTCAACCTAACAAACATGGCTCGTTGATCTTATGGACAAGCACAATATTTAAGTTAGTTTTGAGAATAATATAAAATTGGACCAATGTTCTCATTCTTATTAATAAATATGAATAAATCTTTAGGATATAGTGTTAAGCTAAGTTTTAGACATATTAAGGTGACCTTGCGAATTAAAAAGGACTTGGCATAAAGATTTTGGACCAAGGGTTGAAAACATACTAAAAAGGACCTCAAGAATATAAGATAAAAGTGAAAAAAGGGGCTTAGGATGTAAAGGGACCCAACATAAAATTTTTAGACTTAGGCTTTGTTGTATTGAAAAACATGACTAAACATTAGTATAAAAATTAAGTCAATGGTATAAATAATTGTTCCCACCAAATTTATTCCTGCCAAATTTAAATTTGATTAAAAAAAGACATAGGTTAATTGGAATCAAGGTTTTAACATGACTTAAGATAACCAAAGGCTAATAAAAGATCAATTTAACATTGATGCACAAAACCCTAAACATGTTCATTTCCAAATGAGCTCCATTAAACTTGCAACTTGAAATATAGATATCCGATGTTAGCATTTTTAGATAAGATTAAACCAGAGCCCTGAACAAATAAGTCAACTAGACTATGATGTGGATGATCTTCAAATAAAGATGATGTGCAAACATGCTAATGACACTATGATCAAGTGAATTTTTAGTTTTAAGGTACAAATTTGCACAATATTATTGCTATTAATATTATTCTAGAATTAAAAAAATGATCATATAATTATAAGATGTTATATTATATTATATATTGTTATATGGTATTAATATATATTATTATCATATATTGTATTATATTTTTATTTTAATGTATATCAATGTATATATGATATGTTTGAAACTAAATATTTCATAATATTATTATACTATAATGGCATAATCTAGTATATTTTAATATATACTATAGTATATTATAATATGTAATTATAAATCTTAATATTAAATTAAATTATTTTAATTGATAATATACTATTAATATTATTAATTCTACCGAAATATGACCGCGAGTTATTATTTTACAAATAAAAATGTGAAGTATAATAATAAGATAGATTGTCATAATGGTGTAATTAATAATATTGTTAGATAATTCATTAATTGATAAAAGACAAAGTATTGAATAATATTGATAACAAATTAAAACTAAACTATAAATTATAAAAAAAATGCCTTTAAAAAGGACCAGGCCGTCTTGCCCGTGACACAAAAATGAATAAATTGGTCCACTTGTGCATTTTATAAGTATGATCAGGAACCCTTATAGACCCAAAGAATCATATGGAATCAATGCCCCTAGTGCCAAGATCATCTCTTGCAAATTTAGTGCCCTCATGAGTTTTTTGCTTCCGGATATAAGCTTTCAAAGTTGGACTAACAGAGTAAGACATTCATGTGAATATCAAAATTAGGCCACAATAAAAAAACATTGGAGTTCAAATTATGACAATCACGTGGATTTTAATGATAGTCACATGGATGTGATTGATAGTGGCACAGATGTCAAAATTAAGCTTGACTATTAAACCATTGGGTTTAAATTATCATGATCGTGTAAACATCAATAACAATTACATGGATGCCATTGACGGATGTGTCGATGTTAAAATAAATCTCACACAATTAACCATTGGACTTTAAATTTGATAGTTGTGTAGATGTCAATGACGGTTATGTGGACGTCAAATGATGGTTGCACATACGTCAAATTTGAACCTTGTAAAATAGCCATTAGCGTTCAAATAGAACCAAAATCAATGTTCAATGTGCAATCGTGGATCAAGATCAATGAAGTGAGAACATGGATGAACAGTGTTAGTAAGTCAGCTTCTAGAATAATATAAAACTTAAGTATGGTCTTGGACTAATGTCTTCATTCGTATTAATAAATATGAATAAAGTTTGAAGCTAAAGTCCTTAGCTAGGTTTAAGATATATTAAGGAGACCTCGTAAATTAAAAGGGACTTGGCATAAATATTTTGGACCAAGGTTTGGAAACATAGTAAAAAGGATCCCAGGAATAATAAAAGATAAGTGATAAGGTTTCAAAGAGAACAAAGGGGCTCAAGATGTAAAGGGACCCATGATAGAATTTTTAGACTAAGGCTTGATTGTGTTAAAAAAACATGACTAAGTCTTAGTATAAAAATTAGGTCCAGTCTATGGCATTGATGGGATTTAATGAAATTAAATTCTAATAGGGAAAAAATAATTAAATTCTATGAATTATATGGATTTTTTCAAGGTAATATATTTGTGAAGATTGAAAAACAACAATTCATTGTAATTACAAATTTTTGTATAAAATTATTGCAACTATGTAAAGTGAAAGACTATAATTTGATACTTGTATCTTCACTCAAAATACATGATTGTTGTCACCATCTTTTTTTTAGAGACAAACTATTACAAAATAATAATGTAATATTAATTTTAAATATGTAAATTCTAATAATGTTTAGTATACTCATATTATTTTAGTATTGTAAGATATTGTATCATATTTTATATATTGTTATATGATATTAATTTATTATTAATACCTTATTATATTATTAATGTATTATATTATTGTCATGATATTATGTTATATGTTATGGATATATTATTATTTTAATGTTATATTAGTAATTTTCAAAATTTAATTATTTTTACATTGGAAAATAAAGAATTATCAGTTATTTTTAAAATGGTTATTCATAGGTGCCCTTTGTGCATATAACACATGTAAAACGTATTAGATGGAAAAAAATTGTTTCAAATATTATTGCTATTAGTATTATTCAAGAATAGAAAAATCTCAACATATTATTATAACATGTTATATTATATTATATATTATTATGTGGTATGAATATATATTATTGTCGTTGTATTGTATTATATTTTTATTGTAATCTATATTAATGTATATATATATATATATATATATATATATATATATATATATATATATATATATATATATGATATGTTTGAAACTTAATATTTAATAATATTATTATACTACAATAACATAATATACTAGATTTTAATATATAACATACTATATAATAATATGTAAATATAAATTTTAATATTAAATTAAATTGTTCTAATTGATAATATACTATTAATATTAATAATACTACCAAAATATGATTGTGTGTTATTATTATATAAATAAAAATATAAATTATAATAATAAGATACATTATCATAATAGTATAATTTAAAATATAAAATATAATATTTTTAGATAATTCATTAAATGACAAAAGCCCTAAAGTATCAAATAATATTACCAATAAATTAAAACTAAACTATAAGTTATAAAAAAAATGCCTTTGACTCAAAAAATAATTTTATTGACCAATTATTAAATATAATTATTACAATATCAAAAATATGTATTGAAAAACACCTTAAAAATGACTATCAACTATTTAAAATGGCAAAAGATATAAGGCTCATGTTCATTTGTACTGAAGGATGTCAATGATGCGAGGAAGATCAATAGGTCAATGGAGCTCAAAATATGCACGTGGCTGACAAATGTGTTAACTTGATAGGCCCAAAACAAAAATAGAGGGCCAATAAATAAGATTAAACCCAAGACACTTCGAGCATAATCTAGGTGAACCAAAATTGATATTGCAGGTTTAAACATTGACATTAGAGATCTATAGAGGTAAAATAAGTGTTTTGGACCTAATACAGATCAAAGGTCGGTAGCTTGTCATTGAAATGAAAAGAGGCATCCAGTCGAGCCTCATTCATATTAAGACTATAGGAAAACCAATAAATATGATTAGTTTTTATCTATAGTAGACCTAGTTTTAGATTTCAAAGTAAGGGTAGATATTCATAATTGCAATTATAAGCAGGTCTTCATGGTGTCTGAGTAATTCAAGGTTGCGGATGACTTTGCATATGCCTCAGGAGATCATCAAAACTTCCAAGAACCAAGCAAAATATTATAGCACAAACCAATAAATTAATTGGTTTTCAATCTATAGTAGATCTATGCTTAAGATTTGTAGTAAAGAACACGTGAAGGCATATATATGATAGTCAGATGAGCGTTCTAAAGTGGACATGATTATGGCTCTGTTAGATGCATAAGTATCAGAGTTATCATAGTGTATTTATTTTATCTATGAAAAAGTATGCATTTTTTTGTTTTCTTTGTTATATACTTAGCAAAGTAAAAATTACATTTTTTTATTATTATAGCAACAAACATTTGCATAAGTTAATTGAAATAGGTAATTTTTCTAATTTATATACATGTATCGACATACTTTAGTGAAAGAGATATAATTTCAAGATTTTAGCATAGCAATTTTTTTTGAAAATATTTAGAATTAGTTAAAATCAAGTTATAAGTTACAAGCAAGCTAATTTTCATTAAATGCAGTTTCCTATGGAATTGGCTTTTTATTTTAGTTTCTATATTCATTTGTCAACTGTACTAATTTCATTTTGTCTCTATTTTCATTTTATTTTTGTTACATATGCCAACTTCTTATTTCATTGTTGCGTTTAAAATTTCCATGGTGGACCCTGCAAAACATGGTGACAGTTAACAATGATTGAAAACTATGCAATAATTTTCCACTATACCATGTCATAGTCAAAGTAGTAAATCATGATAATATTGTTTTTTTTAAAAACCATTTTTTGTCAATATATAAAACTATTAGGCTTTTTCTAATTCTAGAATCCTTTTGTTATTGGATCAGTATATAGAGTTATACATACTTATTCTCAGAAAGATGGGGGAGCCATGGTGTGGCTTGATGATGCATGACTATTAGCCTATGAAAGTAACTATGAAATAATCAATCATTCCATTTCATAATTCATTTTATGTGTAATAAAAATTTAGTAGAACTTGAATTGCATCAAAAATATAGTCATCTACATTATATTTAAATGAATTAATTCGAAAAAGGTGACTATCTTTTAGCACATCATCAATGTTTGAAAATAATGTTTTTGGTTGTTGTTTATATGTTTTAACATCTATTAACATTTCGTTTGATCTAGTTTCTGGTTTTCCTTTTTCACCTTTCATAGTTTTCCTATTGCATAAAAGTGCAATTGCTTTAGCGATGAAAAAAATGATATTTTCAGTTGCCAAATATCAATATTTTAATCCACTAACAGTTAAAGCTAAATTCAATCTTGATCTACAATTAATTAAATTCTATATAAAGCTTTTTATGTAGCAATAGATCATTCGATCTAATTCAATGAATCCAGATAGCTAAAAAGAATTAAAAAAAACTCCAATACCTTAGCAGATAGGTGAATTTAATTGTTCTAAATACTCTCAAATCAAATTAAAAATGTAAGTACCTTTTCAAATAAATAAATAATGAAGGAAATCATAAAAGAAGCTAAATTACATTTTGTTTTTTAAAATAAGTAAATTTCCTACAAAATAGTCTATAACATTTCACTTTTTTTTCAAATGTATTTTTTCCAAATAATTTAAAAAAGAAATGCAAGTACCTTTTTAAATATGTCAATCGAAAAGGTAAATATAGTATCTGCAATATACAAATCACTTAGAACTCATTATTATTTTAAAAAAAACAACACACAATATCACATAAAATAAAGACTACGCATGGGCCAAATGTATTTGTCAATTGATATAATAATAAGTAAAAGTAGATAAGCAATAACATAGTTAGCAAGTACATGTTCATTATATATATACAAATCTATCAAATATTTGGATTGGCTAGAAGATAAACATTTGTAATATGATAATCTATGTAATAGTAATTAATGTTTGCAATAACAAGAAACAAATAACAAGCAACAAAAAATAATTTCATAGCTAAAGTAAATCTCAAACTCCAAAAATAATTTGTAACACTATAAAAGTTTAAATATCACTCATTCTGGCCAAAGATGTGAATTTCCATTTATGTCTTCAATGATAATGATTTTAATCAAAAAATTAACTTTTAATTCCTAAACTAATAATAATCCCAAGTAAACATCCATGCACTAATATGCTTTAAGATGAAGAATTAACACTCAACTTATAAAGTACTAGTCAATAACATAATAGATCTTATAAATAATGAAACCTTTGAAATATATTGTTCGATTTAGTTACTATTTTTTGAGTCCTAACTATTAGTAATAGACTAGAGTGAACCCTCCAAAAGGAAAAAAAATTGTGTTGTTTAAGTTTTACTTTATTACATGTGAGAAATCCCTTTATTTTGGGGACATCTGGCTTACTCGAATCAGTTAGATCCTTCTTTATGAGTCTTTATTTGATTATTTGTTTGACTATGAGAAAAAGGCTAAAATAATGGAAATAAACATGCCAATAACAAGTATATGATATTTTTCAACTGAAATAAAATATTTTCCATAGAATATATTACTTCTTCTAAGCTTTTACATTAAACAAACACAAAATAGACTATGTGAGAACTCTCATACTTACGCATCTAACAATCCCATGCATCATAATTGGATGATACATGTTTTCTCACATAAATAAGATCTCACGATGCATGATTCAAGTTGAAAAGTCAACCCATAATCAAAGGTTAAAACTCAAATAAGTTATAGATGATCGACAGTAGGTGATGCAATGTATAGAATCCAATCAATAGAGAAAGTTGACTCAAGACCTCAATAAAGCCTTAGTTCAAAATTTAAAGCTCGATCATTCTTTAAACATCAATCATAGATGTTTGATCACCTAGGATTGATCTAATATTACATGTTGATTAAATGCTTCAATAGAGTCTTGAGACAAGCGAGAAGGTGATAAGTGTCACCTTCTTAATAAAGGAATATTGAACAGGGAATGATAATGCATCGCATAGATCATGATTTAATAGAGCATGTTTTCTCACCCAAGGATGATATAATGATGTATGTTGGATGTTGAAAAGTAAAATATCCTATAGACAAATGTAGGAGTGACAAGTGACACAACTGTGTGCCATAAATTAAAGCCCAAGCACCTTTTGAAGATCGATGCTATGCATCAAAGCATCCATATCTAAATTGATGATCTATGAAGTAAGGGGTACAATCCATTGATCAGGATCAATGATACACATTCATCTAGAGTAAATTGATCTAATGATGGAAGATAAATGAGGAATTTTTAACAAAGTAAAAATAACCATTGACATTCGATCCTTTAGATCTAGATCAATGGTCTAAGGCAATCCATGCAAGAATAATCATATGGTACGAGATCAAAAAGGTTTTTTAAAAGATAATGGTCATGTTTTTAAATCATTAAAAAGTAGGATACTACAAAAATGTGATGATGATGGCATATAAGTAGAATATGCCAAATTAGACATTTTATAGTCTTGGGAAATGCAAAGGTAGAGGTGTAAGTCACGAAGCTTTCATATCTTCTAATAGTTGCCATCATTACAACACTATATAAACCTTCAAAAAAAACCCTAAGCATACATATAAGCCCTAATGTTCAACCCCATATTCTTTGTAACCAAGCTAGAGAAGCTGAATTATCATCTATATAAGGGTAATTTGATCTAGGATTAAACTGCAAACCACTAGTGAGTAATATAATGGAATTTGCATCTATGGCAGCTTGCAAAATCATTTATAGTGAAGATGTGGATCTTTACCCAACATGATATGAAAAAAAGGATCTTAGTAATATAATGGTGGAATTCAAAGGATAACATGAAAAAGTTGACCAACATCTTAATGAAAAATCAAATCCCTGGTTTCAAAACCATTAGCTTGGCTCATCTAAAACATAGTTATGGGACTTCTTGTAGATAAAATCAAAAGCCTAAACACATAATAAATTTTTTATGGATGTAATACAATGTTCTCAAGATCAATCATGGAGCAAGGAGTTGAGCAAATTTCTAAATTGAATGAAGGATCCAATGATAAGGAGAAGATCATAGTGCTTGCAAAGATTTTGAAACACTTTAAGCTAGCTTAAAGTGCATTTTTTTAATCTTTAACAAACAAGTTTGGGAGCAAGTTTAATGGTGTATTAGTAGTTTAAGGTCATGGGTGAGTTTCCACAAGCCTCAAATAATTCATTAAAGCTTACAAGATCAAACAAAAGTTCTTATGCATAAGCCTAAAAGGACCAGGCCATTTGGCCCATCATGCAGAAAAAAGAAATTGATCCACTTATGCATTTTATAAATATGATTAGGAAACCTCATAGACAAAAAGAATCACATGAAATTAATTCCCTTAGTGATGAGATCATCTTCTAAAAATTTGGTGCCCTTATGAGTTTTCTACTTCTAGATATAAGTTTTAGAAGTTGGTCTAACAGAGTAAGACATTTTTGTGAATATCAAAATTAGGCCATGATAAAAAACATTGGATTTTAAATTATGATGATCACATGGACATCAATTAAAATCACATCCACATCATTGTCAGTCGAATGGGCATCAAAATTAAGTTAGGTAATTAAACCACTAGGGTTTAAATTGTCACGCTCACATTAATGTCAATGATAGTTGCATCAACATCATTGATGGGCATGTAGGCATGAAAATAAATATTTAGAAATTAACCATTGGAGTTCAAATTTTATAGTCACATAGATGTCAAATTAGAGCCTCATCAAATAGTTGTTGGTGTTCAAATAGAGCCAAATTTAATGGTTACCATGAAATCATACATCAAGATCAATGAAGCAAGAGCATAGATGAATAGTGTCAGCGGCTCCCAAAGATAAACATACCATTTTCTTGTTCTTCAGCTAAAATGAACAGTATTTTTGGCTTTGAAAAGGTTTTTAGCTTATTGCCTATCTACAACTCTATAGTATAGAGATGATAGCCCTGTGGATAAGAAGCCCATTAAAGCGATGGATACAATTGGAAAAACCCCTACTCCTTTCAACTCTGGAGAGTGAAAAAATATGCCTAAAGGAAAGGGAGACTAGAGATGACTAGGATATTATTTCAATATAAACATATGGTAATAGAGCTAAAACACATTGGATTCTTTATTGGCAACATTAAACCACCCTGAGGAGCTAGTAAAGCAACTGAGCTCTATCAATGGTAATGCCAAGTTGAGGGCTTTGATGGATGTGAAAATTAGATAATAAGAAAAAAAAAATATATTAAAGTGGGTGCAATCCAAGGTAAAAATAAAACAAATATGATTTATTTTTTATCTTAGTAAAGATTTTAGTGTGCATCAATTTCTCCTTTCTTGTTTATAAAATGAAAATCTAGGGAGCTCTCTGAGTAGCTTAAAGTCTCAAAACCTGAAGGTAGACATACCATAAAAAAAAGGGTATACTTATGCATGTGGTAATAGTTCCTCAGTAATCACAACATGGTCCCTTGCCTCCATGGGATCCATGAATTTCTATCTCATGACTTGCTAAAAGCTTTAAAAAAAATTATTAGGGTTCTTGTTTATTAATAAGGCCTCAAATTTATAGATCTCAAGCATAAATATAGAATTAGGTTGAGTTTTTTGCTATAATTATCACTTCTTTAATGGTTTTACATGATTGAAAGCAAGGCCAGATTGTGTTTTGGGTGTAGCTCATAGTGCTCTAGTTCAGAGGCCTAACAAAAAGTAGGGTTTTAATTTTTTTGGATTGGATACGATTAACTATAAATTTGTTTTAACCATTTTTTGCCTGTAGCCTCCCCACTAGATGAAAATTTGCAAACAATCCCTGCAGAGGGCATGGAACCTTAAAAAAGTATTTTACTATTTTGAAGGCTGTGATAGCATAAGAAAAAGACTCTGATAGCAGAATAGACTTCTGCATATGTATAAATAATATTTTCATACAAATAAAAATATTTGATTAAAACCTAAGGTTTTTTTCAAATGCATTTAGATATGTTAATAGATATTAATTAAATTAATAAATTTTCATTCTATTCTTTAGATTATAATATCCAATTTCTTAGAACTCTATCAAGAATTTTATATACTCAATGAAAAATTTAAATTTATATGTAGAAGATGTTAAAAAAAACCTATACCAACACTATCCAGTGGTAGGTTGCAGTAGTAGCATGTTGAAGAAATGGTTTCCATTTGAAAAAGCTGTTAAAAATAGAGGGTCCCTTAGTCGGTCCCTATTTTATTACAAATGGTTGTAACAAAAATGTATAGGTATCATAGTTACCATAATAACTCTCTATCCTAGCCACTACCCCTACCATTATGCAATCAAGCCATTACAACTACAGGTGGAAGAAAAAGTGCATTGCAAGTGGCACAACATATGCTACCAAAAGGTATTAACAAAACTACAATTGTATGCTACCAAAAAAGCCTATGAAATGTGCATCTGTAATCTATAAACCTAAGAAAATCGTATTCATAAGAAATGGAGAAGATTTGGTTGGATGAAACCTATGAAATATATGCACCACATAAATTTAATAGGTAAAATAATATAATAAAACTACCCTCCATGAAACGTAGGCAAATTGTAATTTTCAAATGCATAGCCTATTTTAATTGGGCGGAAAGAAACAAGTGACCAAAGTAAATGCCCATGAAAAAAAGTATAGTACCATGCATTTATGATAGGTACTCACAAGTAGTAATCATAAATAACATAAACATGGGATTACAAGTGATTATCTAAGCACAAAAACATAATAAACAAAACATAAAATTGATATCATGCCATTACAATAAGAGGGAGAGATCAACATCATGTTTAGGATCACCCTAAACATGTTGTAGAATAGATTCAAGGATTATAGGCTCCCAACTAAAATCAAATTGTACATCTTGCCCATCCTCATTTAGGCATATCTATTATGATCCCTTGCCATCCTTCTTAGAAGTTGAAATATCGGAAGTAAGGTGGGGGGAAGTTTTCACCTCTGGACTATGATTCTAAAGAAAATTGAGGTGATGGGGAGGAGGAGACCTCTACCAAGATTAAATATAAGATATGTCACATCTAATTTACATATGGGGAGATGATGTGCCTCAAATTTTAGAGGCACATGGTTGGTGGTGGAAGGGCATTTCTCTACAAATATAATGATTATTATAAATAATACAACTCAATATGAATTTTAAATGTCTAGTTTTATATTTAAACATTGTTACAGTTGGTATAACTAGTAATTTCGATTGGGTTCAACTTTTGTTGCCAACATTTTTATATAAAACCTCATGGTGATGTTAAATATCAATGCAAATATGGCACAAATAGCATCATACTTGTGTCAACAATTATATTAAAATTAAAAATAATAATAACTCACTTTTTATATCCTCATTCAAAAATATAATAAAATAAAATATTAATAGTCATTGATAAGCCAAAATCTAATGGTTCCAACCTAACATGAATGATCTGACACTTAACATGACTTAACATTTAATACAAAACATTGGAATATGTGGTCAAACATTGAAACACAAGATAAAAGAGCAACAAGGGATTTGGTGGTGCAATTTGGTTGGAAAGGGTGAAGGAGAATATTGATGGGTAGATACAAATGATGATGGATGAGTAGCAAAGATTTACAAGCATGACTTAATCACATTGGGAGTTTTATGCATATCTTCCAATCATAATTGAGTCTATTTTTGGCATATCTTCCAATATTTTTAATACAAATCTGCAATCGAGTTGTGTGGATTTATTTGTTCATATATTTTGATTGAGTTTTTTATAGATTACATGTAGGTAAATGGAAGATGGGTGTTAATTGATATTGAAGGGGAGGTCTAAAAATACATCAATGAGGTTCTAGGTTTGAATCCTTCCCTAACAAAAAGGAAAATAAGGGTTGGTTATAAATATGGGATTAAATATGCCATCTAATATTTAACATTGCATGTTTTCTTGTTATTTTTTTACATATAACAAGAACCTAACATTAGGGAAACTTGCTTGTTAATGTATGCTTGCAATGGTTAAAAATATTGAAGATTTTATGAGGGGGTTGTGTGGCTATTAGAATAAATTTTATGTCCACTTTATTTCTCTTATTTAACATGGTTTTCTTTGAATTATAATTCTACGATTGTTAAAGATATGTAGAAGAGTTTATAGGTGTTGTGTTTTATAAGCATAATGTGCAACACCTCTTTCAATTGATCCTCTCTACAGAGAGCTAGGTAGAAACTTCCACAAATAAAAATTATATACATTTTAAACTCGACATATATATTTTTTTTAAATTTCATTTTCTATGCATAAAGTAATAAATTTGTGTCAATTTTTTATGAATAAAATATAGTGCAAAATCAATTTAATAAAAATTGTTTAGTAACATCAACTATGAGTTGCCAAACTTAATGCAAAATCTTTAATTTTTTGTGGCAAAAAACCCAAAACTATTAATTTTCTATGTGACTTCAACCCAAATTGTAATGAAAATTATACTTTTTATGGTAGTGAAAGGACATTAGATACCACAATTTTTTTAATAATCCCAAGAGAAATAAGAAACATCTATAGTGTTGGAAAAAATAATAATATTTTTACCTTTCAAAATTTGAAACAATATTTCAATTCTAAATAGATGCCAAAATACTTTCAATTTTATAGGGACCAATATGAAATCTCTAAAATGGTCTTACAACTAAAGACAATCACTTCATGTGAAAAGGAGAAAATAAGGAATGAATCGAGAAACATGCATCCTCAGATTTAAGAAGGAACCAAAGGGTGTGTTTAAAATAATTTTGTCAAACATAAGAAGGTCAATCAATGGGAGGAACCACTATGTAATGAATTCTCTCATAAAGAAGTAAGCATGGAAAACAAAACACCACATAAATTGGGTTTTCTTAGGATCTATGTGAAAAAACCAAAAAGCTTCAAGCCTTTTGCCCCATGTAATATTATATGAGTTTAATTTCCATCTCTGACAAAGAAATCCATACAAATATATCTTGAGAATTAGCCACTAGTATGCTAGCCTAACTTGTATTTGGTCTATGGGGTATCCACAATCCATTTCCAATCCTTCCATGACATTTGAGAGGAGTCAAGCCTTAGTCTATGAAGAAATTCATCATGTACAATATCCTTAAGGATATCAATGGAAGTCTTGTCATCGAGTAAACACCATAACTTCAATTAATCTTTATGTAATATGGAAAAATAAGTTTTTTTAATTAAAATGAAATATATATATTCATAAACATTTAATTAAGCCTATTTGAAATGTAAAAAAAAATCATAATTAATTAATTTAAATGCATAGAAATAAATGAAATGGATATAGTTTAAAAGAGTATCTTTATTTTTGGATTATTGGAAACATAAGCCTTCCACATGCATTTTTTATAGGCATAAGCGATTCTTATTCTAATGATATATAAAGGACATTGCACCCCGTTTGATAGTTGGGGGATGTATCTAGAATAGTACACCATAAACTTTAGGGCTTAGTAATGTAGTAGATAATTTTTTTAGGTTAGTTTACCTAAAGCCCTTGTGATGTACTAAGCTTGTGCCTATATAAATGGGATTGAGATATATATGATAAGAAGGAAACATGTGACATCCTAAAAGTTTCCTATATATTCATTTAACTAATGATAAATGGAATTTTATCTTTGTACACATGGTTATTATATTTATGTATTACATTGATCTCTTCTGAAGTCTATTATGTTCATTTCATTTTATAAAATTGGTCTACAACTACTTAATCCTTGAAGGTCCATTGCAACTTATTGTGTACATTGGGTGAATATATTCTCTAAAACTGGTATGTTGGTGTAATAATGTGTAATTTTTTATGGTTCTAGGTCTCATTGGCACAACATTAAATGATTTAATAATTTTGTACCATTTCCAAGAAGCTCAATGAGCTTGGGGGTTAAATTTTTTTTGAGCCCAACCCTAGATTATGTACATACCATTTAATCATTAAAACTTGGAGTTCACTAAGGAGCCACCTAAAAAAATTGATCTAATTGTATGGAACAATACTTATTTATAATGTTACTTGTATGAGATATTCATTTATGAATTATTAAGTTAACTATTTATGAATATCTATGCATGGTTGAAATAAATATTTGTTATGAATAACTAAGAAGTAGAGTAGACTCCCAAAAACATTGAAATATTGAAAAAACAAGATACAATGTGGATGTGAATGGTAGACACATCGGTGAAGGGCACAGTATAGAGTTATATCAAGGAGTTTCCAGTCACAACCTATTAATACATACATGATACTTTAATTAAAATTGTCACCATTATGAAAAATAAATTTATAAAGAGTCTCATACCATGGGTTAAGATGTTGATAATCAATAATAAAGTGGAGTAACCTAGGGGAGAATAAACTCATACCCATGTTACAAGGTCTGAGCAAAGGTAATATATCATTGGTGACTAATAATATGATGTTGGATAAGATCCAAGTGAGAAAGGATGAAGTGGATCCCATAATGAAGCACCATGATTAGTGGGCTTAACATCATGAATATAATTGGCCACAAAAAATGGTGGAAACAAATCCCAAGTGGTCATGCATGCAATATAATCATGTAATTGGAGAGATATGGTCATGAGAACTAGATAATTACAAAGAAGAGTTTCCTACCCAAGTCAGAACCTCATACATGATTTGAGAAAATAAGGAGATCACTAAGCAACATAATAGGGCCAATGCCTTGGGAGGAAGAGTCAGAAGTATTGAAGCAAGTAAGAGTAGATAGAGTATAAATTAGTTTTGAAGAACTTATAGAGTCTTAAGATTAATAGTTAGAGAAGTTATTATACTTTTCACTTAGGAAGAATCAAACACTAGAGAAATTTTTGATAAATATTTCCAAACAAATGCATGTGAATAAGAATTCAACCAAAAATACAATTGGAAACACTTTGGGAGCCAACATCAGTGTGAAATCTACAAATACAAACTATTATGATGACATGATGCTACAAAAAGCCTCCTCTTTAAGGAGAAGGTAATACTAGCATTGGGAAATGGTGAGTCTTATGTGGTGCGGTTAGGTCTCCTGAAGGAGGTAATTATGGTGGTTTTCCCCTATTGGAGATAGAGACAAAAATGAAAGTGGATCTAGGGGTTTTGAGGGATCAGTTGGAACTAATGGTGGTGTGAGGGATCAACAAGGCCCCATCAATAAGATCATATATGTGTTTTAATGAAAAATGGATAATGGTTAATAGAATCTACACTAACTATCAAAAATGGGGTATGAATACTAAATATAAACTAAATACAACAATATAGTGTGAAAATAAATATAAAATACATATAATTAAAGATTGAAACTTGAAAAAAGGGGTTATTAAATAACTACCTAAGTTGTCACTTACATGTCCACTGTTAGAGGCTATAAGTGACTAAAAACTCATTAAGAAGTAGTCTTGAAAATATTTAATTTTTTTGATGTGGAACATAGATGTTTAGAAAACCAACCAAAATCGAAGGGATAAATTTTAATAGTGACAAAGATTATATGGATCTCCTCTAGAAGTTTTATGAGTGTCTTCTCTATGTATTATTTTAAGACACCTCTTTAAAATTCTCAAATTGATGTATAGATATTAAAAAATATATTCTCCTTCATCCATATCCTACTCCACTCCAAGAGACCTTGCAAGAGCTCAAAAATTTGGGGTAGTTTTAAGGGATTTTCCTTAGACAAACCCATGTTCTTAGATAGTTTAGAAATCAACACTCATGTAGCCTAACAATTAGTCCAATGTAATAAGAATACCCAATCCTTATCTTTAGATATGAGATGCAAGAAACTAGTGGATTCTAGATGTTCTTTCACTACAATTTAAATTTTGGTACAAGGGTTGCAATGCACTTTAATAGATAATAGTAATTGAAATCAAAGTGAAACTTTAGGATATGATTTACAATCCTAAGTATCTTTTCAAATGCGATCTCTTATCCTTGATATATCACCGCACTTATGTACTTATAAACTTCTTGAATTTAAAATTAGGACCCATTAACACACAAAACATGACACATAATAGTCATACAAACTAACAAAACGGGAAAACATCAATAAAAGTGAAAGAAGGGGTGAAGGGGCCATAAAATATAAGATGACCTAGATCAAACCATCAATATTGGTTTGGGCCAAAATTAAGGGGCTCAATTTCCATCAGACCAAAATCAGGAAGATAAATTTCAGTCTAGACATATAAAATAGAGGAATAAAATCAAAGACATGAAAGAACCAAAATAGAGACCTAGAAATAGACAGGAAAGAGAAAAATAAAACAAAAGAAATCATAGGAAAATAGAGAAGTGAAGGAAGGAAAGAGGAGAAATACCTTCATGAAAAATAGGTGTCTACATAATGCCCCACTTCAATATGTGTGCATGTGTACATATCAAAGGAAAATAAAAGTGCACCTAGAAGGCTCAAAGAAGAAGTTACAAGAAACATGTAAATGCTAATCGACACTAATGCCAAATATGATAATGATTATAAATTTAAAAGATGGAGAGGTTACCTTATCACATAGTCTGACCCTTGTGACCTACATAATAAAAAACCCTCTTCCATTATATGCATGAATGTCCTAGCTATCACTAAGAGTCTTCAAATGAGCATCAATGTTCTTGTGTATAGAATGTTAATCTATGGTATAACTGCAAGAAAACACAAATATTTGCAAGCAGATTGATGAATATATAAATCTATAATAAATTAACTATTGAACTAACTGAATAAAAATGAAAAAGAGGGACAAATATACCTGGTGGTATTGGAGTGTAATTCCTATCTTTAGAAGATATAAATATGTGGAATATGACTTATAATTCTCAGGTGTGAAAAATGTGCCTTATGAATCTATGTTGTATTCTTATCAGTTGAAGAATAAATTATATTATAATTCTCTATTGTGTACCTCCAACTATGTGGAGGAAATTATCAAAAGTATGTCTTCATGATTCACCTCTAAGGGAAATAAATGCAGTGTTTCATGTTGCTAAAGATAAAATAAGTGGATTGTATGCCCCCTTTTTGTTTATGGGATAAACTGTGTATCACTCATCTTAAAAGAAAGGATTATGTGTACCATGTGTCAAATGTATAAATCATAAAAAGGATTTTATTTTTAGAGTAAATTTATAATACATTTTGATTATGATTTTATATATATATATATATATATATATATATATATATATTCATTGAGGCCAATGTATAACTCAATAAATTATGACCACTGTGGGTCTAAATTATGTAATAAAGATATAATCTTAAAATGTACATAAAAATTGAGATTGTGACCACTTGGGTCTAAACTACATGGCAAAGGTATTGACTAGTTGCCCTTATATTGGCAAGGCAGAAGTAATAAGGGTACAAATTATATGTTCCACTATGGAAAAGATATAATCAATGATGCACAACAATAGTATACCCCAATAGATGCATGTAGAAACCTTGAAAATGTAAGCAAAAATTACATAGGCAAATAAGTAAATGGTAATTACATGTCCTAATGTACAAGCAATGTAATATTGATATTATAAGTGTATTATGTCCCTAATGAGTGAAATATAATGAATGAATCCCAACACTAATGTTTTCACACACATGCATGGTAAGAAACCACATCAATGTGGGCAACTAGTTTTAATATCTGATAAAAAGCAACCTATTTTTTTGATATTATCTCACTAGGTTGTTGTTGCAGTGAACTACCACTTGTTGTACTAGTTAAAATGATCAGTTATAACATGTATAACATACCTTATAACCTCATTTACAAGTAAATTTTAACTTTAGACTCTTAATAGAGTTACTTTCATCTCTAATCTGATTATTCTTTTATTAAGTTAGTGATTCATCACTAAAGTAAATGAGTATTGGTATGGCAACTACCACACCTTATTTTTCAAAATCAACTCTTATATTTTAATAAAAATATTTGTCTCTTGTTATTAACTTTATTTTCTTATTATTTATTAATGGAATTATAGATTAGTTTGAATTTATTTAATCTACCAATTAATATAAATATTAGTATTTTAATTGCACATTTATGAATCTAAACCAAATTTGCATTTCATATATATCCAAGACTTGATACCGAGGCAAAAAATTCTTACTCTTTTATTCATTGTCATTTAGACATTTAGCCTCATATAATATGTTCATATCCCTTGATTCCATTGGTTTTTCAAACCTTCTTAACATTTTTTAATTTTGTTTTAAACAACAACATTACTTATATAAATTAATTTGTTTTATGTAATATTATACTATATGTTAGCCCTAATAAGTCAAAATGAAATGCCATTAACAAGGTCACTATTAATACAAATAAGATATAAATCTTCAATACTTGAGTAAAAATTAGTTAAATAATACTTAATAACTCAATTCATCATGCAAAACATGTTCATGTAATATTATTAATATAAAACACTAATTGATGACTTGAGCATATCCGTAAAACCCATTTTACCATTACATAGTTAACCACCATTTATTTTTTTAAGCGATTTATCATTCACAAAGTTTTCTCATTTATACATTATTATATTGGAAAATTATAATCAAGTTCCACTTTCAAGATAGAGTAATAACAATTTTCATCCCTTTAGAATGAAATGTTAAACTTGTAACATTGAATTTTGAGTCTTAATATTGAATATCCATGAAATGATGTATATAATGCCTTTTATCTAGGTAAAAATTTGAATACATGGTTAGCATGATTGAATGCTAATTGTCTTCCAATAGAAAAAGAGTATAACTCTTTTAACACAATTAGTTATACAAGGTAAACCATAGCTTAAAAACCATCCTTGAGTGAGCATTTTATAACTATGTTTTATGGTTTTTGGGATTTTCATAGAAAACTCACAAACTGATTAACTATTTGAAGGGAATGATAATATTTAAATTTACATTAAAATACAGTCAATAATACAAATCTTTCTTAATTTAACATATGAAATAAATATATAAAGTATGAGGTAACTTGGGATAAGAGAGTATATACTATTTTGTATTCTATTATGAGGTATGATAGTGATAAGTAGTTGTCAGAAGGCTACATTATAGGTTTTGACCTTGTTCATTTTACATTTGGACTATTTTTTCCTATTGGACATCAAACATGGACATTAGTGTCGACGCAGGTGTCTACCTCTAACACAAGTGTCCAGTCAAAGATACACAAGGAATGGATCAAATTTTTTACTAGGCCTATGATTTCACCTATATAATTTCCATGTGCCTCAAATTATATCGACATGGGTGCCAAATTTATCCAATAAAAAAACCCTAGTTCTCTTGCATTGGACTTCCTATAACTTGGTAAAATGGGTTAACACATGATTCAAGCTAACCCTAACAACCCCTTTTATTGGTTAATGCTGCCTACATAGCCAATACTCCAAAGAGAGCCTTAGACTCGCATGTAGTTCTCCCTCCTAGGCATGTGTGTGAAATTGTGATTGTGAAACTATATGTTCTTTCTCCTAGTAACCCTTGGTACAAGTAATGCAATAGTATATTTGACCTTTTGAATGCTTTATATGTTTAATTAAATATTGTAATGTAGTTTGATAGCTTGAAATATACAATATTTTCTAATTTAGTAATTGTCAAATCAAATTGCTAAGTAGTGTAATTAGACTATAACATTTATATATATAGGGATTACTTGATTTTGAATTAGGATATAATGACATTTGTAAAGTAGAAAATAGGATGGGAAAATAGGTTTAAACTAATGATCATAAATAAAAAGATACATAAAAGGACAAAAAGATAAGCCTGGACACATGCATCGTAGTTAGACACTAGCATCGATGCTAGAGTCCAAAAGAGACATAGGTGTCCATGGGATAAAAATATATAGATAATAATAAATAATAGGTAGGGATACATATAATACATTGGATGAAGATTAATAGAATAATAAATAGGCCTAATGGGAAGGAAAATCAAGTGAAACAAGATGGAATTGAAGAGGTCCAGAAGAGGTCATGTCACTAGATATTTAATCCTCAATCAAGAGATGTATACATGAAAAGAGGCTATAAAAACATGCTATGAAATTGTATTTGTACCAAATATGGGTGTATATATCCTCCCCTTTCATCTAGTAATGTATCAAAAATTATATTACTAGTTTAAATGAAAATAAAAATGCATACCATGGTGTAGACAACACACCTTATCTTTGCTTGAGCTTTCCTTGAATATTTCATTTGAAAATTACCTAAAAATAAGATTATGACACAAAGTAATCAACATATATAATCTTTATGTAAGTAATAACAAAAAATAGTGCAAAGAAAGAACATGGATAGAATACACCTATGTATGTGTCATGTAGTAATGGTTTTGGAGTAATAGAAACTAAAGAAGTAGATAGGGGGATTACAATCTCATCCAATGCCCCCAACCTAGAAAAGGAAGAGTGGTGCTTCAATCGTTGAGAGTATTATTTATCGACCAACACAACTTAAATATAAACACATATAACTTGGTATAGGATGAGTGATGTAATCAAGATCACCCAAAAATTTGGTGAGACAAAATGATTTAATAACTCTAATATAAATAAAAAGAGCCTACCACTAAAGATAGGTAAGGCTCAATATAGTTCGTAATAATCTGACCTAGGTATTAGTGCATAAAATTCCATGATATGGTAATAGTCCATAAAAGAGTTTTAAAATGTAAAACTCTTTTGGATTTTGTAATATTAGGGATACATTACATAACACATGCACCTTAGATATATCTCATGCTAAAACTATTTATGATAATGGTACTAATGCATAGAATTATACCATAACTATGAATCTGAATCATATAACTATGTTTTTGCCAATTATGAATTTTGTACAAGTGTGGGTAACATGTTACCATAACATGCCCCCACTATATATGGAATAAATATGAAAGATGATGTAAGTGTCAATATGGAGGACATGTTCTTAATACATGCCCCCACTGAATCTAGATATGCTGAATATTGAACAAGTGTGGAGAACATGTTTCAAAAGATGCCCACACTAAATTTCGAGAATATGCAAATTGTAATTGACTATGAAGAACATGTCTATAAATATTCCTGTACTAAGATGAACCCCTTTTGGGAAGAGGGGATACAATACCTGCTACTCATCTCCTCTCAAAATGAAAAGGTGATAATTTGCTTCATGTAGGGATCAAGTTATATGTTGGTAGTATTGGTGGTGGTAATTTGTAACATCATTTTATTAATACCTGTAATTTAGTAAATTTATGCATGTAGGAAAATTTTGGTGGTTTTTGGTAATGGTTTAAAATTTATAAATTTGGTGTAATATAGAATGTCTCATTGTTTGGATCCTAACTTAACTCATGGTTTTGAATTGGGATAGCTGGTGATCAAGATATGTGTATTTGAAGTTCTTATAAAAGATGTATATTAGGTAATTTGAATAGAAATTTTAACTCTTTTGCACCTTGAAATTTTCAAATATTTGATCTCTAAGTAGAAGAGAACCATGATGTGCAGTAGAGCTCCTTGACCAGTGTAATTTGATGTACTTCAAACAACCTTAAATGGTCAAGAGTTTGATGAGTTGGTAAGTAGATTTAGCTATCAAGTTACCAATAATTTTTGATTTTTTTTCATTTTGATTAATATTTTTAGGGTTTTAAGTGGATCAATAGACACTTGTGTTGATTTTCAAGATGCTTGCATTGATATCTTGATGCTAGTGTCTGAGTTCAGACATAAGCATATGATGTTATTGTCTTTGTATTGACACTAGTGTCCGATGCTATTATCCTTTTATTTTTTAAATATTTCATTATATTCCTATGTATTTTTGAACTAAATTTTGATTGCTAATGAGTATTCATTTATATGTTTTTGGTTATATAAGGATATACATATTTGATATTTTTTCCACGATGGACATTTTCTACATTGGTAGAGCTGGGTCTAGATGTGACCAATTAGGCCATTATAGATCATGTAGGGTTGGGTCATGTGGCCTAATTGGGATTGATTCCATATGATATCCACCTCCTCATAGCCTTAGTCGAGAGGTTGAACCTGAATACATGAACCTTTTGGCTCACTATAGGGTAGATGACGGTCACATTGGAGTATTTGTATCATATTCTCTAGCTTCCCATTAGAGGTGAGAGAGTTTAGGTTACTAGATATGGCAACCCTTAGAGGTGAGAGAGTTTAGGTTACTAGAGATTGTAGCCTTAGTTATATTCAATGTTCTCACATATATTTTAGTGACCATAAGGCTCCAGATGTAGAGCTGAGTAGGATGATTAGAATGGACAACATTATCAAGGATGATATTTTATGGTTGTGGAAGTTTATCTATGTTTTATTGGAGTCATTCATAGTAGTATAGGGTGGTACAATGGGTATTTCATATTGTATGTATCATATAGTTTGACATATTGAGCTTGATCTTTGCATATCTTCTTGGGGTTGTACTATATTGGCCCACTTATATAGGGATATTTATAGATTTACACTATAGAGTCGTAGTGGAAGGATTGGAGAAGGGACTCTTTTACATTTTTGGGAATATGAGAAAATTATAGTGATATGACTAATTGGTGGACCCCTAGCTAGGTGGGTCCATCCATAAATATTTGCAGAGTGGTGGGTATTTCCATGTGGCAGACTACACACCAAGATGGAATAGAGTGTTATTCTAGATAATTTAACCTCAGATCAAATTGTATGGAATATGTATATGACATTTTCCATATGGCCCAAAGATGGACATGAGTTGCAGATGATTTGGATGACTTGATGATGTAGAAAATGAGGCCAAAATTCTAGAGGCCATAAATTTTGATCAATAAATCCATTTGAGCTATCCTTCATGTAAAAGTAATCATATCAAAAATCTCAATGCAGACATAACCCACTCTATCCATTTATGGATGTTTTCAATATTTTTCTAAGGCCATATGTGACCATCTAAGGGTCCAAAAATGCTTTTTAGTATTTTTTTTGATATTTTTTTTATTTTTAGAAATCATACATTTTTGTAACCAAATGTGAAATTCAATTGAAATTCATCTAATACGTTAATTTTAGTGTTTAGAATATTTTTAGAGATTTTTAGGGCTACAAGTGCTTGCATGCAAAACTTACTAAAAATAACAAGTCAAGTTTTTTTATTTTTTAGAGTTTCAATTTTTTCATGTCAATTCCATTTTTGATTTGAGGTTTATTTATGTATGGTTTGTAATTATTTAAATAATTCAATACGATCGATACAAAGTATTATTTCAGAAGTATTGTGCCTATTGGATATTTTTGCCTTGATAGTATTTGGGTTCATTAATTTGGATTAATGTGTGGTTAGTTGATTGATTTCTTAATGTGTACAAGCTATTTCAATATGACCATATTTTAAGATAGTTTGGTATAGATTAGGGAATGCCATCGACACCCTATCCTTGACATTAGATAGGTTAGAGTGGGCATATACCCCATGATAGGCTACCACCCATAACTATATATCTAACTCCACGTCCTATTGATGAGAGATCTTATGGTTCACCTGGCTATAGGGGATGATGAAGGATGCACATATGGTTATATGCAATGGTGGATGAGATCTTGATGGACATTATTATTTCCTATTATAGTTACCCCATAAGTGCCATTCCTACAACATAAGGGGATGAATGAGGAGAGATAGGTATAGGTACAGGTGATGATGACCTTGTGGGACCAACACTGGTAGACAAGGTGGTTGTTAGAGCCACATGTGCGTACCATACTTTTGAATTTGGAATTTTATTTTAGTACAAAATTATATAAAGTATTTGATTCCATAGATGTAGCTAATTCTTATTGTGTATCTTATGTCTGTAGGCAATCAAGAGTGGGTGAAGATGGAAGATCATGTGATACATGACCTCATACAATACGTACCCATAGATATATCCAAGGATGGTTTTATCAAGAGGGTAGTTGATAGTGAAGGTTACAATACAATTTTATTTGATCATACAGTGAGATTTATGACAACATATCATATTGTGGTGATTAAGCATGAGGAGATACATGCCAAGTTAGATAGATAGGACATCTCACAATATAGTGCCATAGAGATCATGCAAGTTTTGATTGATTAATATGACACTCTACAATGTGAGCATGAGGATATAATGTGATGTTTAGTATCTTTTGAAGACATAGTATGTGAGCTATCACGTGAAACAAGCCCTAGTTAGATCCTGGTACCTCAACATCGATAGGTGTGAGGATCATGGATATATATAGTGATGAGGAGTGCACACCTAGGGATATGCCCCCACATATGATTGATGTTCTTATTTGTATAAACATTGTATCATTTGATATATATATATATATATATATATGACATTATTCACATAGTTTATTTTATGTTAAATGAACATCCAACATTTGGCATTTTATATTGATTTCTATGTTTATTTTCATATTGTATGACTAGATATTTATAAATTGTATAAATAATATGTTAATTTAATGAGTTATATACATTATAGTTATAATAATAATCATATTCAATGGAACCTAGAAGGAAATAAGAATGCCTGATTGCAATGATCATGGGGTAGTGGAATTGTTGATTGTGTTTCTATAGCTAATTCTATTGTATCTTTAGAAGTGACCTATGAGTTTTTAGGTACCAATTTTATCACCCCAATATGTTGTGTATGTATATCCCCTCCTAATTTCCCTCTATTTAGGACTCGATCAACCAATGATTCCTTAATAAGATCAATGTGGTAATGATCAGTCCTGATAGAGAGTACACTAGGAGAAGGATTTCTACTAGTGGTTGCCATCTTCTAAGGTTGATGGACCATGTATTATTTAGAAAGATCAGTATGGGATGGATTGAACTTATTAGATGATCCTCTAAGAAAATTATGTAAAATAGGTCTAGGTATATCTTTACAATATGTAATAATTCCCCAATTGGCTAATTGTGTAAGCTTTTTCTGAAAAGTAAAACACTCATTATCTATGTGTTCATTAATACCATGGTAACTACAAAAGTGTTATCCTTTTGAATTTTAAAATTGGTGTGGTGGATAATTTGAATTAGGAAGAAGTGTTATCATTTATTTTTCTAATAATGTGCACAATATGTCATGGGGTCTATCATGGTACCAATCAAATTGAAGAGGCTATAATTTTCTAGAGGTATATGGTTTAACTATAGGAGATACTCTGTAAGTATTTTTATTTACTTTGTTCAACACCTTTAATGTTTTCTCTTTGACATGTACTATTGGTTCTGTACAATGTGTTTGAATTGGTTCATGATCTTTTGTAACTTGTTTATTTTACTTAGAAACATGGTTCTTATCATATGTTATTTTTGGTGAAGAGATAAGTAACTTGGTTTTAGTATGCATAAGAGTGAATGCATATTTGTGCACATCCATATATAAGGTATTTAATGAATCAAATGGATTATGAAATGCTATTTCTCTAAGTGGATGATCTGGGCAACAATTCATGTGACAATTCGGGTGAGGGTTCCACCCTAATTGATGATGAAACTTCTGGGAGCCATAACTTTTGCACCGTAGCTCCAATTGACTCGCCATTTGAACATTAGAAAGATAATAATGAGGATAATGTGGTGAGATGGCATGGATATCCAATAAATATATTTTTACCCCTAAAAATCCAATGGAAGTTCTCAAAATTTTAATTTTAGTAGTGCAGTCTAAAAATAGTAAGTTTCTAAAAATACTAATTCCTCAAATTTTGTATTGTTTTAAATCATGGAAGTAGAACCACTTAATCTCCCTCAATATTGGTGACCTTAGAAATACTCTCCCTACTTTCAAAATGTTTATAAATGAATATGTAACTTGCAATGGAAATCAGACATCTCTTCCTAGAGATAAGCATATAGTTGTATTGTGATCTTGAGTAATAAAACATCTCTTCTCAAAGAATTCATTGTTACTATGTTATTTTTTTGTTCTTAAAATATTTTTCACTCAAAAATTTTTAGTTTTGGATTAGTGGTATCAGAGCGGTTTGTCTTGAAAGTGTATGATCTTGAGGATGAGGTTAGGCTATAAGAAGCTTAGGTGGAAAACAATAGAGCTTCCAAACTATCTACCTATTGACTCCAAATGACTTCAAATGCCAGACAACACCGAGACATCTGCTCCTTTCAAGAAAATGGTGAATGAACCCCTCCAATGGCAACAAGCATAGATGCTACAATAATTTTTCCAAATTTTCTAGTAATTCTCGATGGAAAATTCTGGATCCTCATTTGCACTTCTTGGCTCCTGATCCATGGAATGTCCTTTCAATGCCCCAATACCCTTCAAGGTTTAGGTGAATTTTGATATCCCTACATTTGAAGCCAAAATCAACGTTGATGTAGTACAAAATTGGTTAGATCAATTTTCTTCCTACTTCTCTGTAAATAAATTCACCAATGGAGAAAAGACAACTTTCACTCTTTTGAAAGCATCATTGCCCATGAAAAATTGGTGGGAAGTGTAAAAAAAGAGGTTTATTACAGATGACATTGGCCTTGAGGTGGAACCTACCTTGGATGATTTCATGGAAGTGGTAAAGGAATAATACTATCCCATTGGAGCATATGATGATCTGTACATACAATGGCAATAACTTCACCACGGTAAGGACCAATCTGTTCAAGATTACACAGACATTTTTCATCCTTTGTCTACAAGATTAGACATCCAAGAAAGTGAGAAACATAAGACTCTCAAATATCATTATGGACTACAATGGTATACATGGGGGGAAATGAAACTCTTCAATTTGGAAACCCTTAGTGAGGCATACAAGTTAGCAGTGAAGATTGAGTAGAAGCATGGAAGAAAGAATACGAAGAGTCAGCCTTCAAAAAGGCAAGATGACAAGGAAATATTTTTCACTCCAAATTATGGGTAAAAGGTAAGCCTCTACATTTCATTTTTGATAGTGGAAGTCAAAAGAATTTAATCTCTGCTAAAGTTGTGAAAATTCTAAATCTATCCATGAAGCCTCACCCAAAGCCATATAGTATTGGATGGTTGAGCCTAGGGAGAGACCTCCATGTCACCCATTAGTGTCTTCTTTCATATGCAATAAAACATTTCCAAGATGAAGTACTGTGTGATGTAGTTGTTCTAGATGTTTGTGATATACTCCTTGGTCAGCCATTCATGTATGATTGACATGTCATCTATGAATCATGAACTTGAAGAATCAACCTCACTATTGGAACATGGCACTACAGGGTACCAGAGGTAACACCTCCCACATCTGTCTCCCTAATCAGTGCTAAGTAATGTAAGAGATTGGTGGAAAAGACAAAGTAATTCATTCTCATGGTGGTCAAACCACAAAAATCCAAGAAGGCTAATGTTGCAGTCTTGACTAAAAAATAAACACAATAACAAAATTAGATGGGACAAATCACAGGAGAATATGATTACTTATTCAAGTCACCCATATGAGTTCCACTACATTACCAAGTAAAACATTCTATCAATTTGATCCTAAGATCACCTTTGCCTAACAGTCATGTGTATCATAGATTAGTTTTAGAGAATGATTAGATAAAAAGATAGATTCAAGAATTGATCCAAAAGGGTCACATCAGGCCAAGCTCTTCACCCTGTGGTAGCCCAATTATCTCAACACCAAAGAAAGATGGAACATGGAGGCTTTGCATTGACTATCAAGCCCTGAATAAAATCCTGTGAAGAATCTCTACCCTCTCCCTAGGATTGATGACTTGCTAGACTAACTTTGTGGTACGAAGTTCTTCACCAAAATTGATCTCAAATCTAGCTATCACCAAAGACCCATTGATCCCACCAATGTCTAGAAGACTACATTCAAATCTAAGGAGGGGTCCTTAGAATGGTTGGTTATGCCTTTTGGCTTAACTAACATACCTACAACCTTCATGAGGATAATAGATGACATCCTGTAACCCTTCACCAACTCATTCATGGTTGTCTACCTAGATGACATACTCATCTACAATAGAACATGGGAGGAGCATTTGCAACATGTTTGTAAGGTGATTCAAACTCTTAGAGAGCACAAGTTGTATGTAAATATTAACAAATGCACATTTAGGATGACAACAATTCATTCCCTTAGGTACATTATGAATGAGGAAGGGGTCCATGTTGATCCAAAAAAGATTTGGGTTATTTGAGAATGGCCTAAACTAAGGACCCTCATAGAACTTCACAGCTTCTTGGGTCTTGCAAATTTCTATCGTAGGTTTGTTCTTGGATTT
Organism: Torreya grandis; assembly: GCA_037957365.1. Classification (NCBI taxonomy): domain Eukaryota; kingdom Viridiplantae; phylum Streptophyta; class Pinopsida; order Cupressales; family Taxaceae; genus Torreya; species Torreya grandis. The sequence continues at coordinate 89,550 of JARHVA010003002.1, forward strand.
TAACATGTTTCTTGGTCACTAATCCAGGTGACTAAAGGAGGAGATAAAGCTACACTTAAGTGGGGTGAAATATAACAAAGGGAATTTGAGAATTTGTTGAACAAACTTTGCTCAACCCCTATTCATACCTTGCTAGATTTGCATCAACCTTTTGAGTTGATGATAGATGTATCTGAATATGCCATGGGAGTTGTCATCATGCAACATGGCCATCTTGTTTCATATCACAATGAAACTTTCACTGATATAGTCAGAAAATATACAACATATGATAAGGATGTCTATGCCATTGTCCAAGCTTGCAAACAATGGAAACACTACATCTTAGGGAAAGAGATGGCCATCCACACTGACCACAGACCATTGGAATTCATCTAGATATAGAGCAAACTATAAAATGAGAGGAACTAAAAGTGGGCCACATATCTTCAAAAATTCCATCTGATAATCAAACACAAAAAGGGGAGCTCAAATACAGTTGTAGATTGTCTGAGCCACCCACCAATTACTACACTCACAATAGTTCTTGACCTATGTGGACATGAGACTACCACTTGGGGTGCTCTGTATGAAGTAGATCCTACCTTTGTTGATACATATTAGGTGCTTCAAAAAGGTAAACATGTTTCTAATTTATATTTACAAGATAATGCCCTCTATCATATGGGGCACATCTATGTTCTAGCTATAAAGCAACATAAGATGATATGGGAAGCACATTTAGTAGGATAGCTGGACACTTTGGTGTAGAAAAGACATTGGCAGTTCTTCAAAAACACTTCTACTAGCCCCATATGTGAAAGGATGTGGAAAGATATCTCAAATCTTGAACCCCATGTGTAATAGCTAAGTCAACAAATAATAAGTAAGGATTGTACATGCCATTTCCAAAACCAACCAGGCCTTGGGAATCTATCTCAAAGTATTTTCTCTTAGGTTTACCCACTTCAAAACATGCCAAGGATTGTATTTTTGTTGTAGTTGATCATTTTTCAAAAATGGCTATCATGATTTCTTGTAAGAAAAATATATCTATTGAAAAAACTTCTCAACTATATTTTAGTCATGTATGGCTCCATTTTGGTCTCCCCAAGTCCATTGTCTGAGATTGAGACAACAAGTTTTTGAGCATCTTCTGGTCCACTCTATGGAAGATGATGGATACCAAGCTGATGAAGTCACAACCTTCCATCTATAGACTGATGGTCAAATAGAGGTGGTATGCCACTTGTTTTTTCACATGATTCAGATGTATCACTCCAAACATCCATGCACATGGGATGAGGGGCTTCTTTTCATACAACATGGATATAATCAGGCCCTGTATAGCTTGACCAAGCACAATCCATTCCAAGTATGCTTAGGTTCTAACCCATGGCACTAATTGATATAGCCATTCCATTCTCCACCATGGAATACAGACCTCATGGAATATCTAAAGAATAAAAATTAACAAAGTTCATTGAACAAATACAATACATCTAGTAGTAAGTTCATGACATCTTGGAGAAGATGAATCAAAAGTATAAGCAATGCCATGACAAACATAAGATTGCACACTATTTTGTTGTGGGTGATAAGGTTTAGTTATGGCTTCAGAAGGAATGACTTGAAATTGTAAACAAAAAAATTTGGCCTCTATGATATGGTCCCTACACCATCACTAAAAAAGTGGGATAAAATGCTTTTGAGTTGAACCTACCAGCCTACCTTGGTCTACATCCAATATTCAACGTGGAGCTCCTCAAACCATATCATCCACATCTATTAGACACTTCAATCATAAAAAAACAAATAAACATTGATGATCTTGATCCATAGAGTTTTTCTCCAGTAGAGGAGGATTAGATTGTGGACACCTGGATGAAGACAACAAGAGGACGCTCTATTTTGCTTTATCGGGTGGTTACAAGAGGCCAGCTTAGCCACCAAGGTGAGTGGCTCATAGAGAATCAAATCAAGACATAACTACCACACCTGATGAGGAAAATTGATGCAATGGGTACCATTACTTCTCAAGGAGGGATGAATGATCTAGGCAATAATTTAGGTGATAATTCGGGTGATGGTTCCACCCCAATTGATGATGAAACTTTTGGGAGCCATAACTTTTGCACTATAGCTCCAATTGACTCATCGTTTGAACCATTGGAAAGATAAGAATGAGGATAATGTGGCGGGATGGAATGGATATATAATAGATATATTTTAACCCCCAAAAACCCAATGGAAGTTCCCCAAATTTCAATTTTAGTAGTGCAGTCTAAAAATAGTAAGTTTTTAAAAATAGTAATTCCTCAAATTTTGTATTGTTTTAAATCATAGAAGTCAAATAACTTAATCTCCCTCAATATTGGTGTCCTTCCACATCCTCCCCCTACTTTAAAAATGTGTATAAATGAATGTGTAACCCATAATATAAATTAGACATCTCTTGCCAGAGATAAACATATAGTTGTATTGCGATCTTGAGTAATAAAACATCTCTTCTTAGAGAATTCATTATTACTGTGTTATTTTTGTGTTATTGAAATATTTTTCAACCAAAGCTTTTTAGTTTTGGATCAGTAGAGAAATAAAACCTCTAATAAATATAAATTATACTTCAAAATCTAAGGGTGTATCATTTAAGTAATACAATATATCCTTAAAGTGAATAACATAGTCTTGTATAGACTCAGTTTGTACTTGTGTCAATACTTGAAAATGTTCTAATGGTAACTTAGGTAAGGTATAATTATTAAAATTCAATAGAAATACATCTTAATTTTTTTTAAAAGTCAATAGTGAACCAATTAAAAGACTATAAAATCAATTAAGAGCCCCTTGGGTTATGCTATGGTGAAAAGCCTTTAAGAACAAGCTTCCATTTTGGGCCCAACATTCAAAAGAGTGTATATATTATTGTAAATGAATATAAGGATCCATTTGACCATCAAAAGAGTATAATTTAGGCATACTAAAGTTCAAAGGGTAAGGATGATTAAATAGATACTTAGCAATAGGTTGTTTTGCTAATATATTCTCCTAAAAAATCTCCCAATGAGAAGAAATTTACATATTAAGAGTGTTGAATTTTTGTTGAAAATATCCCATGGTAGTCTTAATAGATAAAATATCATGAGAAGATGTTGAATCTTTTTCTAGTAGTTTTAATACCATGCACATGGAACATAAGAATAATTGAATTTTTTCCACTATCAATAGGAGGACCACCACATGGTTTTACAACATTTTGTAAAGGGGTATCCATGGTTAAAGAGGTGAGTGTATCATGTTGGATAGATCAAATATTGGTACTATTGTCTTTAGAAGGTGGTATGCTATTTAAAATCTTATGACATTCAATAGGAATAGATGAAAAAACTTCACTTGTAAGCATTTAATATTTTGTATCATAAAATGGAAAGGAGGGAAGAAAATATGCATTTTCTATTTTACTTACAACATCATGAGAGGGAAGAATACAACATTTACTTTCGATTTTAATTTTGAAAGGAGGGAAATAATATGCAATGATAATTTTGATTTTCTTTTACTTACATGACTTGATCTTAGAAAATGATACATGAAACATACTTGGGACTTTACTTGTGTCTCCAAACAATGTATGGTTCATAGTCATTTCAATATGATGTTCATATCAAATCTCATTTTGTTCTTCAAGTAAGACGATGGGAGACATAAGACATGCATGTTTTTCACCACATATTAAAGGGGGAGAATAAATTTGACTATTTTCACTTGAATCATCCAAAGAAAGCATATAATTTTCAACATGATTATTGCTTGGAGAAGAAGTCGCACACTTGATTTCATCAATATTTTCATCATGAGAGATAGAGGAAGAACATTCAAATTTATAGACATTTGCATCATTGGAAAGGGAAGAAGCACACTCACTTTTTGAAGTAACTAAAGGATGTATGCATGCAACATTTTGATTTTCAATATTATGAATGCTACCATTTTTCATATCTATTTTATCATACAATTTGGTAATTATTGAAACCCTTCATCATCAGAAAGAAAAAGAATGGGAGAAGTGTCATATCCAAGAAGGATATCATCACACTCATAACCATATGAATAAATGTCACTACCTTGATCCTTTATATTTATATTTACATCATTGGTTATTCCATTAGAATAGTTATAAGCAAAAGAGGCTTTATCCTATTTTTGATGCTTTATAAGATCTTAATATATAATACATTGATCATCAGTTGTATTAAATAAGTGATCATAATAATTAAGCTTTTGTGTATAGATTTATATTAGTGACTTCATAAGGATTTTAACATTTAAGAAAATTATGAAGCACACAACCACTAGGGATAAAAAAATGATGTAACTAAACATTCATAAACTATGCCCATACAAGTGGGAGAGAAAAAAAATAGATTTGAAAGTAGCATACATAAATTTGAAATGAAATTATTTTTAAGGAGAAAACCCTACATGAAACTAGGGTTTTGGCTCAATAACAAAGGAAGGGTTCACCAAATGTTTTATGTTTTTTTGGATTTTCATAGAAAACTCGCAAACTAATAAACTATTTGAAGGGAATGACATTATTTAGATTTACAATAAAATATAGTCAATAATATAGATATTTCCTAATTTAGCACGTGTAATAAATATAATAATTACAAGGTAACTAAGGGAAAAAAGAGAGAGCATATCTTATTTGATATTTTATTTTGAGGTATGTTAGTGATCAGGATTCATCATAGGGATACATTATATATTTTAACCTTGTTCATTCTACATTTTGACTATTTTTACCCACTAGATGCTTGCATCAAATAGGGACAGTAGTGTCGATGCAAGTGTCTACCTCTGAAGTAGGTGTATAGTCAAATATACACACAAGAATGGATCTTTATTTGTGCTAGGCATACATTTTCACCTGTATAACTTTCATGTGCCTCAAATTATATCCCCTTGTGCACCAAATTCATCCAATGAATAAAACCCTATTTCTCTTGCATTGGACCTCTTGTAACTTAGTCAAAAGGGGTAATACATGAGTCAATATAACCCTATTAAACGTATTTGTTTCTAAGTGCTACTTAAATAGCCAATACTCCAAAGAGGGCCTTAGATTCAAATGTAGTTCTCCCTCATATCCATGTGTGTGAAATTACGACTGTGTAACTATATGCTCTTTCTCATAGTAACCCATTGTACAACCAATGTAATAGTTATTTGACCTTTTGAATGCTTAAAAAGTTTAATTCAATATTGTAATGCAGTTTGATAGCTTGAAATATATAGTATTTTCCAATTTTTTAATTGTCAAATCAAATCAAATTACTAGACTATAACCTTTGTATATATAGGGACATCTTGATTTTTAATTCCGATCTAGTGACATGCAAAAATTTGACAATAGGATGGGAAAAAAGGTTAATAAAATGGGTACAAAGTGAAAGATAGGGAAAAGGAAAAAAAGATAAGCCTAGAAACTTGCATCATAGTTGACACTAGAATTAATGCTAGTGTCCAAAATGGACACAAGTGTCAAGGGGATAAAAACATATAGATAACATGAAACAACAAGTAGGTATCCCTGACATACATTGGATTAAGATTAATAGAATAACATACAAGCCCAAGGGGTAGGTAAATTAAGTGAAATAATTTGAAATTGAAGAGGTCTACAATAGGCTACATCACTACATATCTAATCCTCAGTCAAGATATGTATATTTGCAAAGAGGCTATAAAAACATGTTGAAAAATTGTTCCTGTACTTAAAATAAGTGTCTAAAAACTATTACCAACTTATAAGTTATTTTCAAGGTATTATTAAATAAGGATTAGTTCTTATGAAAACATATATTCAGGGGTTTATTCATATGATAACATATATTCATCCATAAACTAGAGTAGATCTAGGCAATGCTACTAGGATTTATATTTATGACTAGACTAGGTCTTATTCAAACACACAAATTATCATATTAAATATACTAAAAACCCTCAATTTATTGGATCTAAACTCAATTATCCTAAAAGTAAAGATTTTCAACACAATTTAAAAAAAAATATAGGCACCATTCCAATAATACATTACTTTAAAAATTTAAAGGCAATACTTCCTTTGAGATTTGCAAACTAGTCTAAAATTTACAAGATAACCTTCTCCTAAGAACCCTTATTTTCTTCTTGTTAATTTTATAGTATTTCCTATCTCTATATATGTGTATTTTTTAATATCCATTTCTAAAATAAATAATGGATAAAATAAACTAGAAATGTCCATGACTACATTTTTCTCGCAATTCTTTTTCTACTTCTCAATTGTTCTCACAACTTATGCATAGATCCCTAAATCTAGAGGAGGATACTAGATTTAATGGAATCCATGCGTAAAATCAAACATTCATAACAATGATAAATATTCTCCCTCATTTCTTCTACCATGTCAGCCAAAAATTCTAATAATGGAAAAAAAAAAGAACCTTAACCTGTTGACCTCTTTTTTGGTGGAAACTAACCTGAGTAAGGTTAATGGTCAAGGTTAGGGTTTTAATCTCACCCATTTCCAATTATTTATAAATTTTATTTTAATAAAAAATGAAACCCAACTAGCTAAGAATATACGGTCTTAGTTGGTGGCTTCAAATCCTTTTAAATGCAAGCTACACTATTTTGGATGGCTTTAATTTCATTTATAATTAAAACACAAAGTCGTTAATCCCTTTACCTCCTTTATCTAAGTTGTAACCACTTAGATCCTAGTTAATGCTTAGTCCAAAGGTGATATAAAACAAATTTAATCTAATTGATCTTTTTCACAATAACATATTATGATAACAAGATCATTTCATAATCATTTAAATTTAGCACTATAAGGAGTGCCAATTGTGACCAAACTTTTAAGGTGCATATATTTCTTATTATGAGAAAAATATTATGCATAAACTAGACAACATAAAGACACAATACATGAATTAAAGAATAGAAATCCAAGGTCAATTAAAGGTTATATTTTATCTCTCATTCTTGGTCTACTTTTACCTTTTTTGTGATATTTTTCCTACACACAAGCCTAGCTTTTAGTGGCCAATCCAAGAACCTACAAAATGGCCAAATATACTTCAGCAATTTTTATTTTCTTAAATAGAATTAATAATATATTAATTAAATGTTTCTACCCATATGCATAAATAAACTAAATTAAGCATAATGTTTCATCTAATGATATAAAAACATCTCAAGTATTATCACAATAAATAAACTATTAAAAATGATAAAAAATCATAATATAATAACTATGTTGAATATAAATTAATGTTTATAAACATGAATCCATACATAATGTATCATATGATCAATAAAATAACATTAATTCACTAAATATTCTTAGTGCAACTTTTTACCCAAGACACAAGTCTTAAAAATAGGGATATGATTTCCTTCCCCCTTAACTTGGCAACATCCTAGTGCCATAAAATCATAAAATTTTAGGGTATTTGTTATGAAATATGTTTTCATGCTCCAAAATAACACTATTTTCACTTAATTAGTTCCATTAGACAATAAATATTGTAATTCATTACTTCGTAGCCTAATGTTTGATGAGCTAGGATCCAAATTGGCTCCAACTGGATAGTCACCACTTGTAGGTTTTGCCTATTTAAAACATGTGAAGGATCAAGAACATACTTTCTAAGTAATGATACATGGAATAAATATTAAAATTTATAGTGATATGGTGGAAGTACAAGATTATACGTAACAATGTTCATCTTTTGTAGAATATTGAAGGGTCCAACAAATCATATAGCAAGCTTGGAAAAAATACCAACCTTAATGGAACTCTTTCAAGGGCGTACCTTTATAAATACCTTTTCCCTAACTTGAAAGTCTCTAGGATACCTTTTTAAATTCACATAATTTTTTTTCCTATTTGATGCAACCTTAAACTTTTGTTTTATTACAACTATTTATAGGTCACACTCTTGAAGTAGTACAGGTCTTCTATTTACCCTATTTTCCAAGCCTTCCCATCCAAGGGGAGTTCTGCACTTTGTTCCATAGAGAGATTCAAAAGGTTCCATTTTTAAATAAGTATGATAAGCATTATTTTATAAAAATTCAACCAAATGGAGATAGTCTTCCCATTTATATTGTTGGTCTATTATATACATTCAAAACATATCCTCTCGTACTTGATTTAGTTGCTCTGATTTCCCCTTTGTTTTTGATTGATATGTATAGATGAAGTGTAATATTATACCAAAAGTGGAAGTTAAAGTCTCTTATAATAGAGAAGTAAATAGTTTATCACTATTTTTAATTATTACCTCAGGCACTCCATATAAGCAGAAAGCCCATCTAAAAAAACACTCTACAATAATGGGGCCATATTACTTGAAATTTATTAGAATAAGTGGGAAACTTTATTAGTTTATCCAATACTACTAGATTAATATCATGCTTCTTCCTTGACTCAAATAAACCTAAAATGAAATCCATAGAAATGATGACCCACTTATCCTTTGGGATGTCATAAGGGTATAATAGTCCTTTAGTATGAAAATGTTTTGCCTTAACCTGCTGACATTATAAACACTTTGAAACAAATTGAGCCACATATTTATTCATTCCAGTCTAAAAATAGAATTATTTTATCTTGTCTGTCATTTTTGTGAAAATAAGATGAATAAAATAAGGTATTAAATGGACCTATTGCATGATTAGTTCATGATACCTAACCTAATATTTCACATAAATACTTATTTAAAACCTTATAAGGCCATTTTAATAAGAAATTTTAGGGTGTGAAGCCACTGCTCATAATCACTATTCATAGACACTATTCATGGTCGCTATTCATGGTGACATGACATCTTAATGATGTGGCATGTAGGTGTGCATATGATGTGGCATGCAAGTGATGTGGCAGGAGGGCCCATGAAGGGTCCAAAGATGTGATTAGGATGATGTGATAGGTGTGGGGAATAGTAATCCACTAGAGGACGTGGGTTTTGTCCTTAGTGAGTCACATGTGGGTTGTCACATGGTGCAAAAGACAAAGGGTCATGCATGGGTTAAATTTTTAAGGGGATCCATGATTCTTATGTGTGGATAAAATCAAAAGGTGATTGCAACACCTTTTGGACCTATGTGGTCACATAGAATATGAAGATAAGAAGAACACTATTGGGTGTTTAGAATCACTTGTGGAAGTGGGGAACAAGTTTTGAAGCCACATGGAGGTGGCACATGTTCTTATCTAAAGTGAAGATGCTTTAAAGACTTTTTCACATGGTGATAAACATTATGGATATCACATGATACCCCCACTCATGTGTGGGTTGAATTTCTAAGGGGACACCATAAAGTTTATCCCTCTCTCTCTCATGTAAAATGCTATAAAGCATTGCATTATCCTTTGTATTTATGAGAAGCCCATTGGGGGATATCCACTCTTGGATAATTGTTGTAGGTTGGATCTTGGAAGGCATGGAAGCTTATCTCACCTAGATTCTTGGGTTGTAAGCATCATTCATGCTTAGGTGGTTAGAGCCTATAAGGCTTAAATGAGAAGATGGCTCACCTAGTTTATTGAAGCATGAAGATCTTTGAGGTTAGAGTTTAGAGCCTGAAAGGCTATGTTAGCTTGGCTCACCTAGTTAGATCTTAGATCTTGTTATCTTAGCTCATGAAGATGGAGGTTGATGATTTGGAGCTCGCCTTGGATGCTATGGTGTTAGCATCATCATAGAGTTGCATGTTACAACTTGGAGGTTAGATCTCGTAAGGCTTAGTTGCAAGCTTGGTTCACCTGAGTCCTTGTAAGCACTATAAATGAGTTATTGAGAGGAAATATTATTATAAAAGAGAGTTGATGATGAATATGAAGTTTGAATGCTACTTTTTCCCCATGTATTTTCCCTTTCTATTTTAGCAGGGTTTCCACATATTTCTTGTGTAATGTGTTTTCTCTCCTATTTTGTGTTTTACTATAACTTGTTTTATTTACACAAGTTATATTTACTTGCACATGTAGGATGTTTATTTTATAAAAATTGGTATCAAAGCTATGGTTTGCTTTAATTATTGGTACTTGAGCATTATTGATCCCAAAAAGTGGTATTAGATCCATGGTTGTTGGCTATTTTGTGCAAGTGGGAGCTATAGGTAGAGGAACAAGATGTGAGACAAAAAAAAGTTTGCATGGCAGGTATTTCTCTCTATGGAAGATGTAGATGGAGAATGGATAAAAGAAACTAAAAAATCTTTATCAGATGGATCAACACTAACATAGTGTTCCTATTTAAGAAGCAACCATATAGCTTGAGGATAAAGCTAGACTACATTGGTATAAATGGAGTGAAGATGGGGATATAATTATGGGATCCTACTAACAAAAATTCCATGTAAAAGAGGAGGTACAAGAAATCTAAATTTTTACCTATTGTAGTAGTGGATGGAGAAGAATAAATATACCCTGAGGTTTCATGGAAGGAGAAGGCCATGTGTGTGACACACAATAGAGTAGGATGCAACTTGACTATATCTTTGGGGTTCAAAAACTCAAGAGGTGCAATGATGCACTGAGTAGCATGATGAATTCCTAAGAATTATGGATGGGTATCATGTTGAGCATGGTGGGTAATGGTTTACTACATGTAGAAGTCAGGTGTTGAATTGTATGTGTTCTTCTCTCCTATTATTTGAAGTAGTTTAGGATGGATAGAGAAAAATAAGAGACTTGAGGTTCTATGGAAGGAAAAGGCTATGTGTGTGACATGTAATAGATAAGGATACAACTCAAAAATATATTTGGGGATCAAAAACTTAGTAGGTGTAGTGATGCATTGAGTATCATGATGAATTCCAAATAAATATGGATGGGTACCATGTTGATCATGGTGGGTAGTGGTATGCTACATATGTAAAATTTAGGTGTTGAATTTTGTGGGTTTTTCACTCCTATTGATAAATAATATCAAGAGTGTGGTGTGTACTTGTTGTTATTGGAGCAGCTAGATGTGAAAGCATCATTCCTACATGGTGGTCTCATGATGAGATGGAGTTTCTAGGAGGCTATGAGGATGAGGCAAAGAGTTTCTAGTTTGCATAATTAAAGAATATACAAGTTCCAATAGGCATGCCAATGTGGTACATAAATACCTTCATTGAGAGTCAAGGTTTAGTAGAGGATATTGCTATGTGTAGGTGGCATGTTGATTGTAGGTCCCAACATGATCACTGGTGATATGGCTTAGGTGATTAGGGTGAGATGAAGGAACAAATCATGGATAGAGACACACATGGACATGAAAATAAGAAATTTAAGTATCCCACTTCTTAAAATTTTATGAGTTGTCTTCTAGAGTATCCTAGAATAGGGAAGAGAAGACATGGATGTCCTATGTGTTGTATTCATTAGGAGTAGGAAGCCTCAATAAAGATATGGTGTGTACTAAAATGGATACTTGCAAGCAGTGGGAATAGTGAGCAATTCATGGAAAAATCTTGAAGAAGGATGGGTCTGTGGTGAAGTGGGAGTCACTTCAAGTTACTACAAATCTACTATGGAGGAGCAAATGTTGACAAATCTATTTACAATAGAGAAGTTTTAGTAGTGCAAAAAAATTCTATTGCGCTAGTGTGGAGCAATAATTGGAATAGGCATTAACGATAGCTGGATGGCAATTGGTTGGTATAAGACATAGGTATGGTAAATTTTTATGTATATGACTTCAAGTGGGAGATTTTTAGGGTGTGAATCCATTATTTATAGGTCACGATTCACATGCACTATTCATAGACATTATTCATGGTTACTATTTATGATGACATGGCATCTTGGTGATGTGGCATGTAGGTGATATGACATTTAAGTGATGTGGTAGGAGGGCCCATGAAGGGTCCCAAGATGTGATCTAGAGGATGTGATAGGTGTGGGACATAATACTCCACTTGAAGACATGGGGTTTGTCCTTAGTGAGTCACATATGGGTTGTCACATGGTGCAAAAGACAAAGGGTCATGCATGGGTTGAATTTGTAAGGGGAGACATGATTCAAATGTGTGAATAAAATCAAAAGGTGATTGCAAGACCTTTTGAACCTATTTTGTTACATGGAATATGAAGACAAGAAGAACACTATTGAGTGTTTGGACTCATTTGTAGAAGTGGGGAGCAGGTTTTGGAACCACATGGAGGTGGCACATGTTCTTGTCTAAAGTGAAGATGCTTTGAAGAATTTTGCATATGGTGATAAACATTATGGAGATAACATGATACCCACACTCATGTGTGGGTCGAATTTATAAGGGGCTACCATGAAGTTTTTCCCTCTCTTTCTCATGTAAAATGCTATAAAGCATTGCATTCTCCTTTACATTTATGAGGAGCCCATTGGGGGCTATCCACTCTTGGATGATTGTTGTAGGTTAAATCTTGGAAGGAATATAAGTTGAACTCACCTAGATGATTGGGTTATATGCATCATTCATGATTATGTGGCTAGAGCCTATAAGGCGTAGATGAGAGCATGGCTCACCTAGTTTGTTGAAGCATGGAGTTCCTTGAGGTTAGAAGTTAGAGCCTAAAAGGCTATGTTATCTTGGTTCACCTTGTTGGAGATTGAAGGCTTGTTAGCTAAGATCATGAAGATGGAGGTTGATGCTTTGGATCTTACCTTGGATGATATGGTGTTAGCATCATTATGGAGTTGCATGTTGTAGCTTGGAGGTTGGACCCTATAAGGTTTGGTTGTAAGCTTAGTTTTCTTGAGTGATTTTAAGCACTAGAAAGGAGTTATTGAGAGGAATTATTGTTGTAGAAGAGAGTTACTGATGAATATGAAGTTTGGATGTTGCCTTTACCTCATGGTTTTCCCTTGCTAGTTTAGTAGGGTTTTCGTGTATATCTTATGTAATATGTTTTCTCTCATGTTTTATGTTTTACTGTAGCTTGTTTTATTTTTACAGTTTATATTTACTTGCACATGTAGGATGTTTGTTTTTCTAACAAGAAATATACCTAACACGTTTTTAAAATCAAATTTTCCTTTCTATTATATCAATTGTTACTATAAATTTGATCTAAGGTGAGATATGGCAACAAATAAAAACTCTATTTTCTTTCCCCTTGATAAATATAATTTACATATCATAGTCATTGATCAATTATAACCACCTATGCTATCGAGCGTTAAAAATTATGATAAGTGTATGAGTTCTCAAGATTATGATGATAAATCAATAACTTGAAGGGCTAACCTACCATAAAATGTTTCCACATCTTGAGAGCATGTACAATTTTAAGAAATTCTAAGTCATGTGGTAGATAGTTTCATTTGATTAGCTTCAATTTGCATGACTGATACCCCATAAATTTACCCTCTTAAGTTGAAACCCCACTGATTTTATCTAAATATGCATCTGTCTAAAACTTGAAAAAACCATTAGGGTCAATTACCAAAATAATTGTGTTGTGGTAAGAAGATCTTTAATATTTTGGAACGTTTCCTCATAATTATACATCCATTAAAACTTTCCCCCTATGCTGAATAGAAGTAATAGGATGGGCTATCCTATAAAAATTATTTCACAAACCATAGATATTATTTGATGAGGCCCATGAAACTTTACACTTCATGCACATTCCTATGAGCTATCCACTCCTTAATAGTCTTGATTTTTATATGATCTACTACAATACCATCTGTAGATATGATATGGCCCAAGTAATGAATTTCATTCTCATAAAAAGAACACTTAGATAACTTGTCAAGCAACATATGTTGCTACAACCTTTGTAAAATTAGTATTAAAATATGTGTATGTTCCTTTTCATTTTTGGAGAAGACTAATATATCATCAAGGAACAAAGAAAATAATTTTTCGAAATAGTCTCAAGATGTTTTATTGATGAGGCTCATGATAGTTGTGGGTGCATTGGTTAGATAAAATGGCATCAATATGAACTCATAATGGCCATAAATAGTTTTAAAGGTTTCCTTAAGGACAACCTCTTCCTTTATGCCCAACTGATGTTACCCTGACCTGAGATCAATTTTAAAAACATAGTTTCACCTTTTATATAGTCAAAGAGGTTGTCAATCTTTGAAAAAGGATAATGAATCTTGATGATAACAATATTTAACATATGGTAATCAATACATAACCATAAAGTTTCTTAATTTTTTTTAACAAACATAACATATTATCTCCCATGGTGAGACACTTGGACTTATTAGATATTTATCCATGAGCCTTTGTAGTTTAACCTTAAGTTCCTATGGATCCACATTGTCCATTGTATAAAAATCCTTTGAAGTGGGTGTATATCTTGGCACAATGTCTATGGTGAATTCAAAATCCCTTACTAGATGCAACCCTAAAAATTCATTTATAAAGACATCCCTAAATTATTTTAAGATAGGATAATCCCTAAAATTGAGTTCTTATTTGGTTTACTCTTCTAGCTGTAACAAGTAGAAAAAACACATGGTTCTTACTTCCTTTTTTAATTGTAAGGCTGAAATAGCCCTTGGGAATTTTGTACTTCTAAGGAATTGAAGGATTACTAAATTTACTCTATGATACAAACATGGAAATTTATTTTCAAAATAGTCCAAACTAACTTGATGGGTGTGGAGCTAATCCTTTCCTAAGATAATATTATATGATCTTAAATGAGTAAATTTGGATTTAATCAAGTCTTAAAGACTCCCAAATCTAGTTCCACTTGGTATAAATGTTTTATAATTAAATATATTTAGGTGAGATGAAATTTTTAAATGACCTAAGATTAATTACAACTAATACATAAATACCAGACATGATACCTGTAGTTTTTATCATATTAGCCTACCATTTCACTTGGTAGTTATCCACTGCTACAAAAAAATTGTGGTTGGCCTCTTCATTAGCATTGTACTTCAAGAAATATTTATGGAAGTATGTTTTACCACACATATAAAAACCCTGATTTGGACTCTTTTGAGGTAAATGAATCTTATTGGCTCCCATGGTAGGATTAGATTTGTGTGAAAGAGGCAAAGTATTCTTCTATAACCATTGATACTTATGTCCTCCACTTGCATTACCTTGAAACTTGTTAGAATTGTTTTAGAATTTTTAAATACTCTTATTAAATTATTTATTTTTTATCCCATTGCTAAAATAATAATTTATATTATGAACACATTTTTTCTTAATTTTTTACATGTACTTTATTTGTTTTTCTTTTTCTTTGGCCATGTAGGCTGATTTTATACTATTAGCCAAAGTTTTGGCTTAGTCAGATTAATGTCATGGATGATCACTTCCTTGAGACCCAAATTTAATTTAATAATATTGGTTTCTTCATCTTGCATATAACCAACATAATAGAGAATATCCAAGAATTTAGTCTCATATTCATCTATGAATATGTTTTTTCCTACAAGTTCTAGACTTTAACTTATTTCCTTTCCCTATGATTTGCTGAGATGTATCTTCTCTTGAAGTGTTTTAAATTTTTTCCTAAGTAATAGTATTTTTGTCATAACCCTTCATCTCTACCAAATGAACCCACCACAATAGTGCATCTCCCTCTAAGTTATAATTGGAAATACAAGCCTGCATGTTTGAGCTGATATCATGCAACCCAAAGTACTAGTGTAGGCTAAATAACCAAGCCTAAAAAAGGTCCCCAAATTATAATTCCCTTCATTTACACCTTGAAAGAGGAGCCTTATTAAGATCTCTTGAAAATTGGTTCCTGTCTTTAACCATAAGGTTCCTTTATTCCAATTGTAGTTGTTTTCTTTGTTGGTTTTATATAGGGTTGGGGATTTGATTATCCATTAAACCAACCATTCGGTTTTCATGTTCCTCCATTATAGTAGAGAGTTCCTAAGACTCCCAATAAGCTGCCCTCAAGGACTTTTGTATTATATGTAGGAGGGTTTTGTCACTATCCTTGATTATAAATTTAGTTTGGATTATAATTTTGAGCTCCTCTAGGAATTTTAGCTCATGCCCTTCCCCTAATGTGTCCTCTTCTCTAATTCTTAACATTATCCACATTTAAATTATTTACCACATTACTAATTTGTGTTATAACCATTTCATAGTGATCACAAAGTGATAAAGTTAATTTTACTAACCTAGAGTTCCTTAGTATTGAACGTAGATCTTTGATATCAAGTTTAATATCCACTAGAAAACCAACCTAATTTTTTTGAGTTTACTCAATTTAAAATTATCTCACTAGGTTTTTTCAATGAAATACCACCTTTTGTATTGATTATATGAATAATTACAACCTATATAACAAACCTTCCACCATCATGTTTTCTTGACTTAGTTGTAAATTTTTTTAAACCTGAGATTCTTAATAGAGGTAATTTCACCTCTTGTCGCATCATTATTTTAGCAAGCCAATGATTCATCACTAAATCAAATGGGTGATGGTATATAAGATAATACACCTTATTTGTCAAAACCTAATCTTATATTTCAATAAAATAAATTATTTATTATTATTACCTTTCTCTTCTTATAATTTATTAATGGTACCATCCATTAGTTTGAAATTTTTTAATCTACCACTTAGTATAAAAATTAGAAATTTGAGTGTATATTTCTGAATCTAAGTCAAATTTATATTTCATATATATATTCAAGACTTGATTCTAGGGTAAAATTGTCTTACTCTTATATTTATTATTATGTAATCATTTACACTCATAGAATATGTTCACATATTTTAATTCCCTTGGGTTTTCAAACATTTTTAACAAAATTTATTTTGTTTCAAAGAACAACATCACTTGCAAAAAGTAATTCATGTAGTGAAGTATTATATAGTCCATTAGCCCCAATAACTAAAAATTATTTTTTTTTATAAAAATTTCACTTTTAATATAGGCAAGAAATAAATCTTTAGTACATGAGTAAAAATTTGTTAAATATTACTCAATAACTCAATTCATCATGTAAAATATGTTCTATTATATTTTTAATATAAATCACTAATCGATGACTTGAGTGTATACATAAAACTTATTTTACATTTAAATAATTAACAACTATTTATTTTCTTAAATTATTTGCTATTCACAAAGTATCCTAATGCTATTATTACTATATTGGAAAACTATAATCAAATTTCACTTCTAGGACATAGTAATAACATTTTTCATCCATTTACATTGAAATACCAAATTTTTAATATTGCATTATGAATCCTAATATTTAATATCCATGAACCGATGTATATAATTCCTTCTATTTAGGTGAAGTGTTGAATACATGGTTAGAATGATTGCATTTTAATTGTCTTCCAATACAAATTGAGCATAAATTTTGTAACACAACTAGGTATATTGGGTAAAACATAGTTTAATAACCATTCTTGAGTGAACATTCCAAAACTATTACCGAATTTTGAGTTATTTTCACTCTATTAATAAACAAGACTTTTTTATTATGAAAACATATATTCATTTGTAAACTTATTGATAAATTGAAATAATTATCTATTTAGAAAATAAGTGTGTGAGTAGGAACCAAAGATTTCAAGTTATTTAATTTAAATATAATATAGATCAAAATGCCACATACATACATACATACGTACATACATACATACATACATATATACATACATACATACATACATACATACATACATACATACATACATACATACATATAATGAGTATATATAGTTAGGTAAGATGCATTGACTGTATTCTTTTTCAACTTTCATAGTATGTACATATTTTAAATATAGAAAGAAATATTATATAAATAATTGAAACTATACTTATAAATAACATCAGTAAAATACAGACAATGTTCAATGCTATTTTCACTCTATTAATAAACAATATTTTTTTTCTTATGAAAATATATATTCATCCATAAACTTATTGATAAATTGAAATAATGATCTATTTAGAAATTATGTGTGTGGGTAGGAACCAAAGCTTCCAAGTTCTTTACTTCAAATGTAATACATACATACATACATACATACATACATACATACATATTATACAAGTATCTATAGTTGGGTAAGATGCTTGAGTGTATTCTTTTTCAACTTTCATAGTATGTATATATTTTTAATATAGAGAGAAATATTATATAAGTAGTTGAAACTATACTTATACAATAATATCAATAAAATACATACAATATTCAATGCCTTTTCATAAAGGACAGTTGTAGAATTACAAGTGAAAAGACTTATATTGTTTATACAATTACATGTTACTTTATTAGACTAAGTGCCCATTTATGAAGTATAAATGAGAGTAGATAATCAAATTTACAACATAATATACATATATAAAATCTTTAGTTAAGACAATGAGATGGGTTTTGAATACAAATCTTTAGAGATCCAAAATTGTCTATAACATTTTTTTAGATATCACTAGCCAGAGTAACCTAGATAAGCCCAACCATGAATGGGCTATACTTAGGCCCTACCCACCCTAACCATTAGCTTGATTGTGGGTAAAACAACTTATCATTAAAAAGGTATGTAAGGAAAGAAAGGTATGCAAGGAAAGAGAGAGAACTTTAAGAATATAAGGTTTTCACTAGACCTTAACATGCATGAAATTATCATTATATGTTAGTATGATCAAAATCAGTCATTCCCTTTACAAATATTTTTTTGACATTTAAATTTTAAGTTATAAGTTGTTTCTTATAATTTTACCACATTTATTATTCATAACTTGACTGTTCCTTTCTAAATTTAGAGCTTACAAGAAGGGAATTTATTATAGGTTGTATATAACCTTTGCTTTACTTACATAATTTATATTTAGGACTGAATGTAAAAAATTAGAATTCATGTCATGCATACTGGAATTATTACCTATGCCAATCTAGACCCCTTTCTCTTAAAAGAGTAGATTGTTTCCAATCATGTTAAATCATTTTATAAATTGTTAATATTATCTAAAACTTTTAAATCTCATAGTTTTCCTTTCATGTGGTTTCACATATACCTTATAACTTGGCCTGATTGGTCTTATTTACCTTGCCACTAAAGGTGATGCAATAATTACTTGAATAACAATACGAGTTTTTTTCCAACCTATAATAAACACTAAATAATCCTAGTTTTCCAAATAGCCATTAAGGGTTTTAAGCTTAACATAACAAAGCAAGTTTCACCTTAAAACTAGTTATTTATAACCCTTTTTATTTTGTCTAAATTATGTTGCCTAATATTTTACGAATGAGATATATATTCTTATTTTATCTATAAGGGATAGTATTACCCTTATCTAAGTTACAATGAGTGTTGAAACTCAATCCTATTGATCTGATTAACCCAAATTTTGTGGCTTTTAATATTGGGTTGTAGTTTAATCTTTCTTAGTTTAGAAAGTAGGGTTCAACCCAGATCAATATTATCATGCATATAAAATTTATAGTCTTATCTAGATGTGTTTGCATATGAAATAATCAAGCTATATTTATACTTTAAACACAATATTATGACTTGGGTTGATTCAATATGCCTATTGAAGTGACATAACTGAGCTTGTAGTTCCACTATATAAACCTCAAACTTCCTTATAAGGGGGTGTGTGTGTGTGTGCACGTGCACACGTGCACTGAGAATTAAAACAACCTCAAGGTTTTAAACTATTTCACCATCAAGAGTATATCTAGGTAATTCTACTAGGATTTTATACTTATAGCCTAGCTAGGTCTTATTCAAATACAAAATTATCATATCAAATATACTTAGAAACCCTTAAGTGCTTGGATTTAAATTTAGATATCCCAAAAGTAAAGAGTTTCAGCATAAAATTTTAATAAATATAGGCACCATTACAACAATCAATTGCTCTAGCAATTGAAAGGAATTACATACTTCAAGATTCATAAACTAATATGAACTTTACTTGAAAATATTCACCCAAGAACCCTTATTTTCCTCTTGCATATTTTTCTTTTTCTTTTCTAGTCTTTACCATCTCCCTCTCTTTGTAAATTTTAAAATCCATTTCCTAAATAAAAACGGGAAAAAACCAAATATAACCTTGACTGCATGTTTCTCACAATTCTGTTGCCACTTCTCAAGTGTTCTTACAGTGTATTCATAGATCCATAAATCTAGAGATAAATGATGACTTTAATGGAGTCCACATAGGGAATATGACATCCTCACACTACTAAGTATTCACCTTCCTTTCCTCCACCATGTCAGTTATAACATCTAATAATGGAAAGATAAAAATAAAACATTAACACATTGATATCTTTTTTGGTAGTAACTAACTTGAGTAAAGTTAAGGGTTAGGATTATGGATTTCATCCCACCCTTTCCTCCATTTTTTTTAAAATTTTTGACATAAAATGAAACATGACTACCCACCAATATAAGATCTTAGCTGGTGGCTTTATATTCTTTTAAATGTAAGCTATACTATTTTTGATGACTTTAATTTCATTTCTTTCATTTATAATGAAAACACAAAATTTTAACCACTTAGGTCTTGGTTAATGTTTAGGCTGAATGTGATTAAAAAAAAATACACTAATTGGGTTTTCACATAATAACATATTAAAATAACAATTAAGCATTTCCCTTGAAAAAGAGCCTTCTTTTGAAGATCCTAAAGCTCCACATACTGAGGTGGATAAAGAACTTTCTTTTGAGAAAGAAAATTCTGAGGAAGAAGGACATGGGATGCAATCAAATACTATAATACCAGAACAAAGAATAGATGATTTGACTGATCTATCAAAACAAATCATTTTCTATCAAAGGATAGAAGACCGATGGAGAGATGTAGATGACAAAATTATGCTAGAGGAAGGTGAATTCTTGGCTGAAGCTGGAAATGAATTAGAGGAGGGAGTTTTTCTTACTTCTTAATCCAGGGAGATTCAGGTTGATAATTATTTCCCTTTGGATGAGCTTCCTATGAATGATAATGGAGAAAACTTAAAGCATATTCTAAACCAAAGAAAAAGGGCTGAAAAAAAGACCAATACTAAGGGGGTAGAAACTAGAAGCAGCAAAAAAGACCAGCAAACTAAGGTGAAACATCTTGCTTCTACTCTGGATAAATCTAGAAAAAGAGATGAACAGCTTTTTATGGTGAAACCGGATGTTGGTTCTCCGGACAAACCTAGAAGAAGATCCACTAGGAAAACCAGAGAGCTAGAAAGTATGTAGAATATTGCTGATGGCAGGCAGGCAACTATTTTGGATTTTACCCCTAAAAAATAGATATTAAATCTTTACTTGGAAAATTAGGGGGTTGAATATAACCTAGATTTTGATGTTGTCCTTGTATTGCCTATTTCTGATGCTACTATTTAGTAGGTTTTAGGAAGGCTTTTCCTGGTGCTTGGTAATGCTTTATCTTTTTTGATTTTGTTAAAGGGTTTCGGGGTCCCTTCAAAACCTATTTTTACCTTAATCTAAAACAATTAAGTATTTCCCAGTCATTTAGACTTAGCACTATATGTTATTATAGGTTTTTACCTTAGGTTTTTACTAAACTTTTATTAGTCATTGTACTTAGGTGGATATTCGGTCATTTAGGTGTGATCATGAGGTTCAAAATGTCAATAATGGTGGGTAAATGTCAATGGTAACTTCACCCACTAATTCAGATTTATATCTCTCTTGTACCTATAAATGTACCTCTCATGTTAGATATTTTTATCAATTTTAAATACAAGCTATTGTTATTCTACTCATATCTAGTTTCAATTTTAGAACATAACAATTAAGTGTGCTCTAATATATTAGTACTCAATCATGGCTCATTCTAATAGAACATCACTCATTTTGACATGGTCTTAGAGCCTTTTTCTGGTAGTGAAAATTGTTCTGTTGTTAAATTCTTGAAATATTGAGTAGTTTTTGAGTTTGTATTCTAATTGATATTGTAAAGGATAATCCTATAGATCCATGTGTATCATATGCATTCCTTCCTTCTCTAATTGGTGAATGCTATTGTCATTTGCATGTGATTATTTAGATTACAAATCAACATTTGCTTGATTTTTGTTAGCCATGGAATTAGTACATGTCTTTTGCTTGTATTAGCCATAAAAGGAGCCTTTTTTAGATCTTTAAGGAGGATTCAAGATAGTTATATAGTATACTAAATCTTTTTTTTGTTGATAAGAAGGCAAGATCTACATGTTTTTTTTGCAAATCTATTTTTTTAAAAACATCTATTAATTTTTGGATTGTGGTAAAATAGTAAGCAATCACTTATAAAATTTTATGATTTTTGTGTGCTTCATTTTCTTATTTCCCAAACATTTTGAAATTCTTAATTTCATTAAGCATTGTGAAAGTTATCACAATTTTACTAATTGTGGTACTATTGAAAAATAAAAAAGTATAATTTTAATGATGGAGATATTCTAAGTAGAGTTTTTTTTTTAATTATTATTTTTATATAAAAATAATATCATTATGGGAAATCATATTATAAGGAGTTATTGATTATTATTTTTTCACATTCATTCCATTTTACTAGACAAAGACAGAGGGTGAGGTCCAGTTTTGTAGGCATCCAAACCCCATCACAAGCAAAACAAAGTTTCTCTTCTCCTTCTTTGCTTCACCCATAGTTTCAAAATATTTTTATCCTCATGGATGCATTTTTGACTGAGTCTAATGTCCAATTTTTATGATCGTACATTGTCACTTATGTAACCATTGTATAGATTGCTCAATTATGGATGTATTTTTGGTTGAGTCTGATGTCTATTTTTTATGAATGTGCATTATAATTTGTGCCATTGATGCATAAATTTCACTCATTTTTATGATATCCACCTTGTATTGTGTGATGTAAATACTACACTATAATGCACATTCAATAACATCTAATAGACACCTTGTTATGGTGTGTATTACACAATGGTGGATACTACACCAAAACATACAACTTACTTATTACTTTTAGTGTGTCCCAGATCTAAACCTGCATTACATCAGAACAAGCTAAGTAATTCACTTATTTATCATTTATATATCTGTCATAGTTGTATTTACTATATTTAGACTATCTCAGCATAATAGATTTAGTGTATGCTTATATTTGAGTTCAACATCTAATTACCCAACTATAGATCTGATTATAACCCTTATGCCATTCATTTCTACATACCACTTTAATGTAATCTAGATAACACTAAATCTTGACAACTATTTTAGGTTTAAACATTTGGTGAACCTGATGTTTGAACATCAAAACCTAGGAAAAATTAGGATTTTTTTATTGTTGTACTTTATTGTAAATTTTTCATTTGTGAAGCAATGGAGAATATTAGTGCAAAAACCTGATTTCAAATGGAAGACAAAGATACATTGATTACTCATATCAATAATAAAAAGATCTTAATAGATGAATTATTATATATTATAAGAGATGAAATAAGTAAACAAGATAAAAATAAGGCTGCCTCACGTAGTACTGGTGAATTCTTAGAAGGTACTTTAACTCAGCCCGCACTTGTTAATCCACCTACATCTAGTGGGGACATGGATTACGTGTATAAACCTTTGTTTCCTAAAACTACTATTGATACATCTATCATGGAAATACCCATTATTTCAACAAAAATACCAATTTCAATGCCTATTACTACTCAAAACATGTTTTCATCCCCTTTAGTGACTACTCAAGTTCTTAATCTAAATCCCACTGGGCCTATAGTTTAGTCATTCCTTTAAGTTATAAAGACCTTGGAAGAAAATATTAAAAACATTGAATAAAATTCTTTAAAATCCCCTCATGCCATAGATTTACAATATGTGTTTCATAACCTTAGTTCACATTTTATGATGACAAGGATGATCCTGAATAACATATTCAAATATTTTAGGTGGTATGCCTTGAATATGCTGCTAATGATGAAATTTTGACCAAATTATTTCCAAGAAGCCTCTAAGACTATGCTTTGAGGTAGTTCTATGATTCACCTCTCCAATATATTAAAGCATTTAAACCTCTTGCATACCAGTTCTTAACACACTTTTCCATTAACATTTTCAAAAATGTTTCCTATGCCCAAATTAATAAAATCAAACAAGGAACCAATAAACCTATCAATGAATATCTTGAGATATAAGACAATGCTAACTAAAATGACTAATCTTATGGAAAACAAAGAGTTGTAAGATATATTCAAGTCAAGTTTGATTGTTCCTTAGCATGAGTCCATTATTTTTAAGAAATTGAAATATTTTGATGACTTATGCCATGTACAAGACTGTGAAATGAAGCTTATGTTATTGAATAAGCTTAAGTATGTAACAAACACATTTGTTGCATCTACACCTAATGCCAAATTTAGGATTAAACCAAGTTATACGGTAAAACCTCTTGAGTAAAAAAAGGAAACAACCACCATAGTTAACATATTTTCACATCAACCTAATTGAATTATCTGATCTAATGCACCAAGGATATGATTTACACATTTATATGAATCTCCAAATTCATTACTTCCACGGTTACTAGAGTGTTAGATTATGTCTCCCCCTATTACTATCAAGGTTTATATGAGTCAACCTCTACCCATGATGTAAATGCTTATTGTGATTATCATAAAGGACTAGGACATTCTACAATCAAATGCTTTACCTTGAAACACAAGATTCAAGATGTTATCGATGACCAAAAACTTATATTTGAGGATCCTCCAAAGGAATTAGGTTCATAACTTGTTGATCACCATAAATAGAAAATATTTAACAATCCTTTGTAATACCATTCTAAGAAGTAACCAAAATTCCAAATAGTATATAATGTACATCCTCCTCCACCAAATTAAGGACACCTACAAGATGGGGTTATTGGTACTTACATGTGACATATACCTCCTATGGTTTAAATACCCTATATTACTTTTGATTATAATAAAATTCAAGATTATGACTCTGATCTTCATTCTCTATTCATTCAATCATACCTTAATAAACACCCCATACACATATTATGATTGATAATGGTGCAAGTGAAAAAGTTTGTACCATGACATTACTTACGCACTTGGTTTATCATCACCATGATTTACACCCCTCTGCTAGATTAGTTAGAGAATTAAATGGGACCTCTCAAAAGTTTCTTATCAAGATTGACCTGCCTTTATAGGTTGGTCCCATACATGTGGTTACTACCTTTTGAGTTATTCCTTCCACAAGCATCTATGATATGTTATTGGGAAGACCTTGGATATACACTCTTTGATTAATACCTTATACAATTCATGGGTGTTTTAAATACATTCTATCCAATTGGGTAATTACAATTTCTAAAATTTCATGTGAGCATCCTATTGAACAAATAAAACTTATACCTAGACAACTAGCTATCAAGCCTACTAAGGCTAATTCACTACAAAAAGGTAAGCAACAAGTAATCCCCTTTACTAGGTGGAAAATACTTGAGAGACCTATAGTGGATTCCACAAAATCTACATATTTTACTACACACCATCATCATATATCTAAAGCACCTCAAAATGCACATATTACAACTATAAAATAAACCACACAACACTTAACAATGGGTTCTAGAAACCCCTACTCCTATTATTCCTACTATTAATTCATCACCACAGAGTCCTATTTTACTTATGTAGAGCATCTTTGATACCATAGTGATAGATATTACGTCTTTATATACTCCTCGACAGTGTGACCTAGGTATTATCCTAGATTCATAGTGGGGAAATATCTATGGCCATCCATTAGATGGCATCATAGGATGATATTTCCTATTCAAAAATTACCAAAAAAATATAAACATTCAAAAATCCAAAAAATATTTCAACACTTAAATGTTATATTGGCTCCTTGGCATCTATGTGTTATTACATATTGATGAATGACATACTCAATTACTCCTACATACACATATGGGTCACACTTATATATGATTTTGATATATGCATATACAAACACATGATACATTCCTATTTTAGATGTTCAGCTTCACTTTACTCATGTCATACAGACATTGGGGGCATTCACTTCTTGGATCTTGATACACATAGGTTATATGGTTTGGTGATCACTCTACATTATCATGTTTGAGCTTACATATGTGATTTCACATGTCTATTATCCATGATTGTATATTACATAAGGTAATTGAAATGCTTATACAATTGACATTTTTTTTCTAAAAAATTGGATCCATGGGTTACTATGACATATTTATGCTGGTTGATTATGCTTTACTTTATGCACTTATTTGAGTGTCTTATATTCCTTGTTTGAGAATTTTAATATGCTCGTTTGCTTGTGGCCCCCATGCCTATGTATGATTTCATTGACATTTTCATAGGTCATTGAACTTATTTTATGGACATTTGAATATGTCATCCTTGCCTTTATAGACATTCAACTAAGTTATGTCCCTTTGATTGTGTGGCATTTGAACATGCCCCTTATTTGCAGTCTCCTTATACCATTGCCTTTTGACTTGATTTTGAGTGATCTCATGTGTGTGATTGTTTACTTGTTGAGTTTTTAATGCTACTATATATATGTTTCCATGATATTTATCAAGCATCTTAGGCCTACATGTGATCACCTTGGTTCTATGCACTTAAAGGATACATTTACCTAGATATGTTTCCTTCTATATACTACATGGTTACATTCATAGAGTATACAATTGTTTTATCCTTTTGAGGTGATTTAACTACCAATTCCTATTTTCCCTCACCTCAAAAGATGGGAATATTAATGGAGGCATATCATATAGACATGTTCTCCACACTTGGCACAATTTCTAAATTATAGTGGGGGCATGATGATTTGGAAGCATGTTTTCCACACTCATTTAGTATGTGGTACTTATATCAATTTATATATATAGTGGGGGCATGTCATATGGGCATGGATTACACACATTCATAGTTCTCAGATTCAATAGGGCTATGATTTGGAAGCATTTTATTCACACCTATTCAATATTTAACATCTTCAATTTATACTGGGGGCATGTTTTAGAAATATGTTCTCCATACTACATAATTATATGATTTAGATTCATAGATGTGGTAGAATTATATACATTGGTTACTATTTTTATACATAGTTTAAACATGAGACACATCTAATGTGCATATGATATGTAACATGTGCATAGTATTGCGAAATCCAAATCAGTTTCAGATTCCAAAACTCTTTCATGGACTGTTACCATATCATGGATGTTTTCATACTAATACCCCACAGACTTCTATGGAATGTTATTGATAAAATATACTACAGTAGTTGGTTCAATTTTTGGTATGGTTGAGGTGATCAAATAACTCAATCTTTTTAAGTTTTTAGGTTGGAATTGATCATCCAACATCACCAGGTTATAAGTATCATTGGGTTGCACAGTCATGGTGGTAACTCACTTTTGATCCAAGGTTGGGGTTATGTCCCTTCCAATATCTCTCTCTCTATATCTCATTGGATATATTAACTTTAAATATTTATCTATATTTATCCTAATTTTAGTTTTCATATCCTTACAATGATACGTCTCTTGCAAAATAAATTGCTAATAGGTAAGGCAATTACAGTGACACACATGTGTATTCCTAAACCTTGATCTTTGAATTTCAATAAATTTCAAGTACTTTTAACCCAAATTATATGCAATAATTTTATACTATAACATGCTCTTGGTTTCAGGTCAGTCACCAGAAAAGAACTCAAGTTGGGCACGTGCAAAGACAAGGTGTGCATATACACCCAAGTATGCATTATTTTGCTTTAAACTAGCAATTTCATTACTATATTAAAGGGGAGGCAAATGTATATGATATTTTATGATTATATAGCACATCAATATTTTACACTTGGAAAACTCAAACCTTGGTTATTCCTCTCAGTTCTCTACCTATCCCACTTCTGCAAGTCTCACATCTACTCTATCCTTATGCCACTTGGCCTCTATCTCTTAGTTTGAATAGTCTTATATTAATGACATAGGTCTTTTATCTTGATTAAAATTCTTAAAATGTACATATATTCCATCTCTATAAGTTTATAACCTATACTTTCTCTCCTTTTCGTTGGACACTAACATCCAGGTTATACATTAGTGTTGACATTACTATCCTATCTTGATATAAGTGTCTAGTATCCTAAAGACATCCAATTTTAAAATGAAACATATCCTAATGGTTGGACTTAGTGATTTAATGATAGTTATTACTCAAAATGGACTGATATAAATACAAGATTAACCATCAATTATACCTCACCTAGATAACACCTATAAACACCTAGAAAAAGGACCAAAGAGTATTTAATTGATCAAAGCTTCCCTATTTATTCTTATTTCCATACTAATCATAGGGACTGCACATCTATAGGTTTGAAATATCAATAGAGTAGCCAAAGAGTTTGATTTGCCAATTACAAGCTAGGTCATTATTGCACTTACTTTACACACATTACATGATTCACACATAAGCCAACATATATGGGAAAAATACATCAGTCTGAGGCCCTCTTCAGAGTATTAGATATGTAGGCAACATATTTTTATAGTGGGGTCAGATCGACACCATGTGACCACTTACCCATTTTCCCCCAAGGTCACATTGAATATGAAAAGCTAGGGTTTTGTCATTTCACAAGCAGTAAATTTCCATTACCCATATTTGAATATATCAAAGTGAGGGTGAATTAAAACTTAGTAGCATTTAGGTGGTCACATCTTGGTTCAATAGATATTCCATACATGACACTAATGTTAAACCTAGATAGTAATGTTGATGTAACCATCCCAAACTGATGTTACTGTCCAAAGAGCTAGGAGTGTTAGATCTAAAGTCTGATGACTATTCTAGAACCTAATTCTAACCTAATTTCAATTTATTTCGAATCCAAAATTTCATTAGTATCAAAACAATCTAAGTACTTCACTTATTTGTCATTTTTATATCTAGCATACTTTCGATATTTAGACTATCTCAACATAATAAATTCAATTTATGCTTATATATGAGTTTAGCATCTAATTGGGCTGATATAGAACTAATTATCACCATTGAGCCATTTCATTTTTATAAATGCATTGAATGTAATCTAGATAACACCAAATCTAGATAACCATTTTAGGGTTAAATAGTCTTAAATGATAACCTCATGTAACGATGAAAAAAAATAGTCTCTACTATGAAATGTATGTGCTTAGTAAGGCTTTACACACCTCACTCACACAATACTTATTATTATCCAAACTTATGAGTAGTACTTCCTAATTCAACTTTATCAATGTCAAAATTCCCCCATCCTATCTTTCTTGGCTACCCTTGATTAGGTTAATCTTGTCTATATCCTTACACACATTTAATTTTTTTTGTACTTTTAATAAAGTCCCTTCTCAAATTTTTATTATTATTCATTTTTAAATTAATTATTTCTTTCATATTTTAAATGAGCATCATTATAGGCTCTAACTCTCCCAAGTTTTCATCTTTCTCTTCATATGTCTTAATGCAATTTTATAATTTTTTTTAACTACCTGATGTCTCACATGTTGTTTCTTCCTTTTTGATTTTGGAATTTTTTAGATTGTCATACCAAGCTTGTGAATTTATTAAATGTTTCCAACTTGAACGTTATTAACTCATGAATTATTATTTGATGCTCTATTTTATGTTTCTCTTGATATATGAGCACACCCATTTCCTTATTCTTCCCTTCATCCTCTTTCATCTGGGATATGACAAAATGTTTTGTGAATTCAAATCCTTTGAAAACATACCCTATTATTTTCAATTGAATTTATCATTTTCCAATTCCTATGCTTATTTCTCCCACTCCTCCTTGGTGTCTATAATATTATTCTTTTGAATCTCCCCTTATGAAGGTTACATTGTAGATAATGCCTCACATAATAACCCATAGGTTGATGCACCAAGTTTCAAAATTAGTTCCAACTCATATGTGTTGGTTTCTCCCTAAATTTATGGCCTTTGTTGTTCAATCAAATTTATCAAGATATTATTTTTATCTTGTACAAATACATTGCCACCTTTTCTTTAGCAATTTTGTGTTGTTATTATTTGAGGGTTACTTTTAATAGATCAAACTCTTTATCAATGGTAATTATATGGTGCATAAAATTTGTATTTAATATTACATACAAATAAAAAATATGATACTCCTTAGGTATATAATAGCTTGTGCCTTCTTTTGGCTTCACTAGGATTATGATTCATTCCAACAATATCTAAAATATCAGATCCACATCTTGATATTTCAAGATATTATTATAGTTATTAAAGGTAATATACTCAATATCTTCATAATAATTATTTCTTCACATTCTTTACTTGACTCAATATTAATTTTTAAATGAGGCAAACCCTCTCGATTAGGTAATGCTTTAGTTTTCATGTTTTCCTTGCCAAGACTCTTCAATGGTTACTTTTTATCATGGTTCACTAGTGTGCCTTATTTTAACTCTTCATATGATGTGCTTCAATTCAATCACATTTTCTCTTCCTTCTTCGACCCTTCATTTATACATGACTATGGTAGTTCCCCTTCCCCTTGGTCATCCTATCTTGGTTTAGATTGCAATTATTCTTTTTATTCTTTCAATTTTATATGTTCATACTCTCTCCTATAGTTATTTTATTCTTAACCAATTGAGTCTTTTATTTTTCTTTTTTAAATTTCTATAACGATTTAGATATTTCCTCTTCATCATCTACACTTTTCTCCTCTACATCTCCTAACTTTTAGGTTTCTTCTTCTTCAACATTACTTTTA
This sequence comes from Torreya grandis, assembly GCA_037957365.1. NCBI lineage: Eukaryota > Viridiplantae > Streptophyta > Pinopsida > Cupressales > Taxaceae > Torreya > Torreya grandis. Next base: position 120,328 of record JARHVA010003002.1, read on the forward strand.
TTTTGTTCTCCACTTTGATCCTACCTCTAAACCTTTTTATGATTCTTTTTTTACACTTACTCTTTATTATTTTAATTTTCTTTTGTCTCTTCTTTATCTATATGAAAATTTCACCATTTTTTTCTTTGTGTTGTCTCCTTCACCAAATTTTTTACTTTTGGTTTTACATAAACCAATTTAAATGTGTACCCTAATGAAAAATAATCTTAAAATAAAAAATGTTGTGTGTAAGATCATTTCATAATATATCAAGTTTTAATTCTTTGTATACCTTAGAAATTGGGTTTTATAAGTTTATTTCTCAATTTAATTTTCTTTGCATCAACATCCTTAATTTTTACCTTTGCGTGTGGAATGGCCTTGAGTCTATCCAATAATTTCTATAAAAACCATGATGAAAATACATATGGTTTCTTTTTAAAAGGATTATCTTATCTATATCTTCAATAATATTCACTATTATGTAACTGTTATAGCCTAAAATTTCACCCTAAAGAAGTTGAATAAACCTTCCCATTTTAGGATAACATAAAACTATCTCTCCTCATAGACAAGCCACTATAAGAGATAGATCTCTAGGTTTGAAAGGGCTAGATCCATTGATTTTTCTCTTAGGATAACACTACACTAAGATAATCACTATTGGGGGTGAAAAGGGAAGAAAGGAGACATAAAAGAAACGTTTTCTAATGAGGTGATACACCAAGATAACTCCACACAACACACTTGCATGTGTAATTAAGAAATAATACTACACAAATTGACTTAAAATATATGTCCTTCTAGCATAAGTATTTTTCATAGAGGTAGATTGTTATGCCTATTTAAAGGTGGGTGAAAACAAGGTCAAATACAAGAAACTACTAGTCCCTCTCACACTTCAAGAAACACTTAGCAAATAATACACTTTATGAAACCTATTAGAAGAGACATCACTCATACAACATGCAAGGGTAGACATGAAATAAAGGAGAGTATATTCATCACTTGCCAACCACACAAAATAATTAACACACTTAGACAATATATTGTAGAGAATGAATCAATGTAATAAAACTTTATTCAAAGGCAAATGATGTGTCAAAACTAATAGGGCTTCACCATACTAATTGTGGATCCATTACAAAGCCAAAAAGGCTTGAATACATAGAGCATATGAGAAGATAGAGAAGAATTAAAGCTCAAGAGTCATAAGGCCAAGTGTCAAACTATGAGAACTAGTTACAATGCCATGGAATATAATGGAAAAGAAGTTAATAAGTTGTCATGAACATGTGTCAATATGAAACATAACACCTTCCTCAAGTTGGAATATAACTTCTTCATTGTCTTACTTTAAAACTACCAACATGATGGTGAAGGGTTCACTTTATTGTCTATAACTTATATAGGAATCCTTGACACATATGATATAACATGAGAAGGTAGAGAAGAGGTCAGTGTGGCTCATATATTCCTCTCTAACTAATGGACTCATCCTTGTCATTTGTCATTCACTATCTGCAGTAATTCATCACTAGCCCTCTAGGTTTATATTCACACTTATCACCTAAGTGACTTGTAATTGTTCATGGAGATGAATTTAAAAGTATGTAGGACACCTATTTAATACCTCTTTGTCCTATTTTTCATCATTTAGACCTATATTAAACTCACAAGACATTTATAACTTCTAATATTTGATAATCACTTTACTTTCACTGTGGATGGTCTAATAGAGGACTCTTCATGAACAACCATGGTGAGATATGAGTTTTAGGAGTTAGGAAAAGTCCCTAAAGACCTCATATAATGGTTCTCACTTGTCCATTCTCCTCTATACCTACAAAACATCTCAATTTGTATGAGAAACATAGTATTGGGTCTATCTGTAAATATGATAGTAAAATAAAAGTGGATGAAAATGAGCCTAAGGGAGTTTTAGTCCAAAACACTTTCATGTCCATTTGTTTCTTCTCCATCGGGTCTAAGAAAGGGGTTTATGAGGGGTTTTGGTCTCCTAGACTGTTAATGATTGTTCATAAAAGTTAGATGTCCAAATATTAAAACAATTCCAAAAATTTAGAGTACATGACCCCCTTAGATTATTCCTAACTCCTTGAGTTAGCATGTAGGCTGTTTGTATTGATATGAGCAAATGAACATGGCCTCACAAGCTCTGTCTTGCATTCTAAGTTGGTTTGAGAGGGAAGGAGGCCAAATTGACCACATATGTGATGTTTTTTACTAAAAAATATTTAAAAATAGTCTTCAAATCTCACTTGAAGGTCCTCATATTGTTTGGAAGGTTCATGTAGTCTTATGCATGAATTTGGGAATCATTAGGGCTCATGCCTAGTTCTAGGCCTAAAAGGCCTAGATTGTGTGTCTAGGTATATGGACACTTGTGAACATTTAAAATAGATGTAGGTGATATTTATAAATTTGTAACTTCAAAAAAAAATGTAAACACCACCCAATACTATATTTAAAGATCTATCCATTCATATTTACTTATCCATATACCAAACCTACATGCTATCTTGATACATGCTATCTTTACTTATCCATAGTCCAAAACACTTTCATGTCCATTTGTTTCTTCTCCATCGGGTCTAAGAAAGGGGTTTATGAGGGGTTTTGGTCTCCTAGACTGTTAATGATTGTTCATAAAAGTTAGATGTCTAAATATTAAAACAATTCCAAAAATTTAGAGTACATGACCCCCTTAGATTATTCCTAACTCCTTGAGTTAGCATGTAGGCTGTTTGTATTGATATGAGCAAATGAACATGGCCTCACAAGCTCTGTCTTGCATTCTAAGTTGGTTTGAGAGGGAAGGAGGCCAAATTGACCACATATGTGATGTTTTTTACTAAAAAATATTTAAAAATAGTCTTCAAATCTCACTTGAAGGTCCTCATATTGTTTGGAAGGTTCATGTAGTCTTATGCATGAATTTGGGAATCATTAGGGCTCATGCCTAGTTCTAGGCCTAAAAGGCCTAGATTGTGTGTCTAGGTATATGGACACTTGTGAACATTTAAAATAGATGTAGGTGATATTTATAAAATTTTAACTTCAAAAAAAAATGTAAACACCACCCAATACTATATTTAAAGATCTGTCCATTCATCTTTACTTATCCATATACCAAACCTACATGCTATCTTGCTCATGGAGTACTCTCTATCTGAGATTAAATAGAGGGCATATCCCATATTCACCAGACATGAGATATAAATTTAAATGATATATTAGGTTATTAATACAATTTTTATAAATTTTTAAAACTTGATCATAACTCTATAACCCTAAAACATCAATGTTCTCAATACTATTTTTCTAGGCTTATAACTATAGGTAGGGTTTGGTTGACTGTGAGTTGGGGGTTCAAACACCAGTCCTAGATATATTTTTATTACCCATGAAAGTTAAATGGAAGTGATATAATAAATATTATTATGTTTTAAACATGGCCATCCACTAATTCCCATCAATCACCTAACATCTTTCATTTGCATGAGCTAGTCTGTAGACTGTGTCATAACTGTAGGTAGCCACTCAAAATTCACAAGGTTCCTATAGGTATTGATGATTGTATGAGGAACACATGTAAGGGTTATTTTATCCATTTAAGAGTGATAATTAAACTTTATAAAATTTTTATACCAACCAATATTTACCTTTTACTAGCCTAACTAGTCTGCTTACTGTATCACCTGTAAGTACTAATTTAGAGAATCAAGAATTCATGTAGGTGGACATTTTCTTGTTTGAAAATTGTGATTCACTCCCTTGGTTCAATGTTGAGGTTATCATGGTCATTTCATCCTTAAATTTACTTATTTATTAACATTAGACCATATAACGATTATCACCATCAACACACCTATGTTTGCAAGTTATAGATTCATATGGCCTTTTAGCACTGTAACTCACTGAGTGTCTTAAAGAAAACTTGATTAAATTGAAAGTACCTAAATATTAATTATCTCTTAATCAAATAAATTCCTCTCATGTTGAGGAGTAATATATCCATCTATATTACAAGAATGAAGTGATCTAATGTGCTTATACCTCAACAACTCTTACCCACATATGGCATTTTGTAGAGTAGAGTCTCTTCTTTGGAGATATTAAGGTAATTGTTCCCATAAGAAAATTTTTCACTTTCACATAAAATATGATTTTCTATGTTGAATTGGTTCTCACAAATAATATCTAATCCTTGAAATGGATCCATCTTACTATCTTCACTTTGAGAGTCTTCATCAAAACTTATTGAAGGCCTATTTTCAATTGACTGTAAGTGATAGTCACAAATACATTTGACTTTATATGTATTATGAATATTTTTTATGACTTATCTTGATAATATTGGGTATATAAATGGTTATACCATGTTTTTGATGATACATGATATATTATGAGTGTGTAGAAGTTTCAAACTCATCAATACGTCTACCTAACCATCATCACACAATCCTATAGATGTCTATTCAAGATTATTTGACTATGTTTATGATTTTATGTCTATCACTCCAAAAATGAAATTATCAAGACCAAAAAATAAATAAATAAACCAATCACCATGCTTCAAGAAGTTAGAATTAGTGTACTATCTTAGATCTAAATTCACTCATAGGGAGATAGAACTTTGTAACTAGAAATAACCATCTATAGACCTCAATGGTGTTCATTGCTAGCACAATGACATGTTTATATTATTATCTTGAACCTCACATGTGAAAAACCATTTGGAAACAACATGAAAGGAGTGTGCATTCTCTACAATACCATGTTCATTACTTTTTTAACATGGACCAATACAAGCAGATGGGAAACCTACAACCATTGGGAATGTGTAAGATGCTTGAAGTCATAAATAATCTTAGTGATTGTTCATAGATCATAATAAACCAAAATAGAAACCATTAACATGGAATGAGATCTCATTAGGAGTACTAACATCCACCAAGTACACTCAGCTCAACTCCCTTGTTCCTGACTATAATGAAGTAAAATTGTTGACCTATTTGACCTTGTCCAAGGTAGTGATATAGGAGAAGAATTGGTTTTGATCAATTTTATTTCTATAAAATACTCCCAAGCCTAAATTTGACTTGTGGGGATTTGAAGAGACCCTCCAGAAGCCTTCCCATGTGCCAAGTAGTTGTCCTTGTGAGATAAGAGTGTCAAGTGAATTATTATGTTCAAGTATGTTTTTGATAATTTTGGGTTTAATTTGATCTTATAAGTCCAATAGGGACCTTAGGAGAGTGATATAAGTCATTAGGTGTCTTTTCATTAAGTGTTCTTTAGCTTGGGAGAGTATCCTACCAAAACACTATTTTGAAAATTTGAATTAAGACCTTACCTTTAGAGGGTATTTGGTGATATAGTTTTCAAGTTTAACATTTGTCATTGTGTCTTGAGGTAGTAAGAGGTCTTAGGTAGGTGTGTGGGTGCAATATAAAATTAAAAATGTAATGTAATTTCTAAATCTAGGTAGTTGATAAGAAAAGTAGTTGCTTATGTAATGAGGGGTATGTAATGAGTTTTTGAGTTATAATGAAGAGTATACTCATAGGAGAAGTAAGTTAGGAGTTAGTAGGAGTCAGTTAGATATGAGGAAGAGGAAAATGTACATATTAAGGAGAAAAAGGAAGAGATTTGATACAACTCTATTTTTTCTGTCCAAGGTGATAGTGTTTGTAATTTAAGTAACTAAAATCAATAAAAGTAGAAAATCTTGAAGTTTTATCTCTGTATGTTTCTATGTACATTGTATTATAAATGATATTTATGTATTAAAAATATTTTAAGATTTAGAACAATGTTTTTTTACATACCAATTTAGTGTATCACAAGACTGTTATAGGAATTCCATGTAAGTTTGATATCCTGGGAGATTTGTGAAAAGAAACATATATGTATGTTCTTCATAATGAACTATTTATATGAACGGAGATGGTGAAGAGTTGAAGAGGGATACATTTTAAAAAAATATAAAGAATACATCTTTTTGTGAAGATAAGTTGTAGACAAACCTTGTTGGCTGTGTATTCATATTGGTGTTTGACTGTAAGGATTGAGTAATGCAAAGAATACACAAGAAAGCAAGTTTTTAATACTACTAATATAATTTTAAAGTTTTTTATTGGCTTCTTAAATGTTCCTTATGCATTTTGATTCAATGTATTCCTACCATTTTTTTGTAAAAGTGAACATAGTCCTATAGAGACTTAATTAACCTACACAGTCAAGCACAAAATCAAATGAAAATGCTTAACATAGATATTGAGGAGAGTGCTTGATGGTTGGCTAAGGTGTGTATGGTTTAGATAGAAGTAGAAAAACTTTCATAGTGTAAAAAAAGTCCACATAGAACTCAAGATTATTTAATTACCCCTCTCAGGCCTATGTAAGATTGAAAAACCCTAGTTTAGGGTTAGAACTCCAGAAGAGGAATAACAAACATTTTGATTGGTGGAATTAGATGAAACTTGGTGATTCACTAGTTTTCTATTTTCTCTAGATGATTAAGATGGTTTTAGACATGTAAAAACTTGGTATGTATGGTAATGAGTGAGTGAGTTACAAATAGGGTTGATTAGGCTTATGAAGGGCTAATTTGGAGAGTGAAGGAGGCTAAAAAGTAGTGAAGACAAAAGAGTTAATATATGAAATTTTGTGAGAGATAAAATATGATAGAGGGTATTTGAATATGTAGTTTATTTTTCAATTATTATTCTATACCATGGGAATTTGTCCAAAAAAAGGTTACTAGTAATGAAGTGAGGTTGAGACTTAAGAAGTCAAGAAGAAAATTAAGGTTGAGTCAAAAAAAGACCTATGTCAAGAATTTGAGTGATTTGGTCAAGAAACCTATAGCCTAAATATGGCTAGTGTATGATATTGTAAAAATTAGAGATTGAGAATGAATGGAATTATACGAAAGGATGAATATGAGGTATTAAGAAGTTCTAAAGGCAAGTAATAATAGTTCAATAAGATATGTGAATAAACCTAGAGGAAATGATGATTATTTTAAGAGAGAGTTCTCAAAGAGGTTAGATATTGAGGATGAGGGTATATAATGGATGTTTGTAGGTATCAGAGTTGGAGTTTGAGTAGAGAATGAAATAGAACTCTACATCATTTGGTATCAGAGCAATGAGTTCATGAGAAGAAGAGAAAATAAGTCATCTAGAAAACAAGGTACATGTTTAGTTTAGTTTTCATTTGATTTTTTTGATATGATCATGTAAAAGTGTTGATGATATGAGCAAGAGATAAGATTGTGGTAGGTAGCTCTGAAGCCAATAAGGCTAGTTGAGAAAGAAAGATCTATTGGAAGTCTCAAGAGAGTGAGATCAAGAGTGATCTTGAGGAGAGAGAAAGAATTCCTAGAAAAAGTACAAGAGAGTGATAGACCCAAGTGAGGTCATAGAGAATGAGAGAGACCTAGGTGAGAGGTCATGAGTGGTAAGTGGATAAGGCTTGTCAAGATGAATAGGTCTAGGTGAGACCAAGAGATTGAGATATCATATTAAATAAGATGAAGATAGAAAAAGGAAAGAGGAAATAGGGAAAGGTTGAGAAGAGCTCCCATAAGGAGAAGAAGGTGAAAGAAGATACCAAGAGGATATATATGGATAAAGAGATGATATATGTGAGGCAAAAATTAGATGATTTATTGATCATAATAGAGAAAATAAGGGAAAATGAGAACCCATGTTGTGGATGGGTCATAAGGAAGAATACCATTAACAAGAAAATAATGAAATATATGAAGATAATGAAATTGGAAGCCAAGAGAGAGGAAAGAGAGTAGAAAAAGTAACTATGCAAACAATTCAAGAGAGAGATGCAAAAGCTTTGGGAAAGTAATCAACAAATTGAGCATCATAGTGATGAAGGTGAACAACACCTTGAGATAGATGAGATAAGTTTGAATGAAAATAAATATTATAATTACATCTAGATGAGTGATGGGAAGGACAAATAAGAAGTTGATCAGCTTGAAGGCCTCATTGAAGGCTTAGAAAAAGAGGTATCAACCAATGAAGAAGGTATGCAATCTGATTGTAAGTTTGCTTTTGATAGCCAAGAGCAATTGGAAGCATAGATAATAACCTTAGAGAGATATATTTTCATAATGATATTGTGGAGTTTGAAAAAGTACATGAGCTAGAGTATGAGGAAGTAGAAGATATGGTACAAGTTATAGCAATAGAGGATAAAGGATAATAAAAGGAACCATTAGTTGTAGTAGTACAATAGATTGAAGAGAAAGAGTCTTGTGAAAACTTGAGATTTATTTAAATAGAAGGTGGGTAAGAAGTTACCATTATTTTTATTGTAATCATGAATAATATGATAGAATATGAAAGTGTAGTTGTATCATCAATATTTAGGGGCATACACAACCCATATGATAGGGACAAAGAGGACAAAAGGAGTGAAAAATAAGTGTAAGTTGATGTAAGAAGGCATTAAAAGCAAGGAAATAAGATTGTATTTGAATAAGGTAAGCACAAGAGAAAATAATAGGAGTAGTTTAAGCATGGAATAAAAACAACATAAGAGGATCATCCAAGGAATAAGAACTGGAAGACTAGGAAGAAGAAAATAATAGTCAATTCTTTCTTGCTTGGGAGTATGTAGTAGGAAAATCAAGTGAGTTACTATGTTTAAGTATGTTTTTTTAAAAAAAAAAAAATCATTTTGGGTTTAGTTTTATTTTATAAGTCCAATAGGGACCTTAGGAGAGTGATATAAGTCATTAGGTGTCTTTTCATAAGTGTTCTTTAGCTTAGGAGACTTTCCCGCCAAAACACTATTTTGAAAATTTAAATTAAGACCTTAGCTTTGGAGGGTATTTGGTGATACAGTTTTGAAGTCTAATGTTTGTAATTTCCTATTGAGGTGATATGAGGTCTTAGGTAGGTGTTTGGGTGCAATATCAACATATAAGTGTAATGTACTTACCAAATCTAGGTAGTTGATAAGAAAAGTAGTTGGCAAAAAGTAGTTGCTCATGTAAAAAGTGGTATGTAACAAGTTTTTGAGTTATAATAGAGAATAGACTCATAGGATAAGTAAGTTATGAGTTAGTAGGAGTAAATTAGATATGAGGAAGAGGTAGAGATATATATTAAGGAGAGAAAAGAAAGATATTTAATAAAACTCTATTTTTCTGTCCAAGGTGACAATGTTTGCAATGTAAGTAACTAGAATCAATAAAAGTGGAAAATATTAAAGTATTATCTCTATATGTTTCTATGAAAATTGTAGTATAAATTATATTTATGTATTTAAAATATTTTGAGATTTATAAAAACATTTTATTGCATACCAAGTTAGTGTATCATAAGATTATTACATGAATTCCATGTAGGTTTGAGAACCTGAGAGATTTGTGAAAAGAAACTTTTATGTATGTTCTTCATAATGAAATATTTATATGAATATACATGGTGAAGAGTTTAAGAGGGATCAAATTTAAATAATAATCAATAACAGATCCTATTGTGAAGATAAGTTGTAGACAAACCCTATTGGCTATGTATCGATATTGGTGTTTGACTGTGAGGACTGAGCAATGCAAAGAATACACATGAAAACAAGTTTATGATACTTATAATGTCATTTGTAATTTTTTATTGTCTTCTTAAAGGTTATTTATGAATTTTAATGCAATGTATTCATACCATTTTGTGTAAAAATGAACACAGTCTTGTAGAGAGTTAATGAACTTGCACAATCAAGCACAAAATCAAATGAAAATGCTTAACAAAGATATTGGGGAGAGTGATTTATGGTTGGATAATGTGTGTAGGGATTGGATAGAAGTAGAAAGACTTTCATAGTGTAAAAATATTCCACATAGAACTCAAAATTCTTTAATTACCTCTCTCGGGCCTATGCAAGATTCAAAAAGCCTAGTTTAAGGTTAGAATTCCAAAAGAGTAATAACAAAAATTTTAACTAGTGGAATTATATGAGACATGGTGATTCACTATTTTTCTATGTGTTATAGATGATTAATATGGATTCAGACATGTACAGCCTTGGTATGTAAGGTTATGGGTGAATGAGTTTTATACAAGGTTAATTAGGCGTATGAAAGGTTAATATGGAGAGTAGAGGAGGCTAGAAAGTGATGAAGATAGAAGAGTTAGTATGTGAAATTTTGTCAAGAGATAAAAGAGGATAGTGGGTATTTGAATATGAAATAGGTTTTTCAAGTAGTATTTTGTACCACTCGTACCATGGGAATTTGTCCAAAAAAAGGCTAATAGTAATGAAGTGAGGTTAAGAGCTTAAGGAATCAAGAAGGTAGTTAAGGTCGAGTCAACAAAAAACCTAGATCAATAATTTAAGTGATTTGGTCAAGTAAACTATAGCCTAGAGATGGATAGTGTATGAGATTATAAGGAGTAGAGATTGAGAATGAGTGGAATTATATGAAAGGATGAATATGAGGTATTCAAAGGTTTTAAAGTAAGGTAGTAAGATTTCAAGCTATGTGAATAAGCTAAGAGGAAAGAATGATGATTTTAGGAGAGAGAGTTCTCAAAGAATTTAAGGATTGAGGATTAGGATGCATAATGGATGTTTATAGGTATCATAGCTAAGGTTTGATCAGAGAATGAAAAAGATCTTAACATCACCTTATGCATACAACTACCTAAACTTTTGTGTTTTTAAGTGATCTCCTCTTTTTGACATTGAAACTATATTTAGTCAATTTCAAACTGACTCCTAACACTCAAATGACACCTTGGACGTTAGAAATCACTTTGACATTTGTAATTTCATCAAAATTATGTCCAACTTCCCCTAGAATGACCAAAAGGTGACCTAAAGGAAAATTAGGACAATGATACAAATGACTAAGGTGAAACATATTAAGTGACCTCAAACATGACCATGTAACCATTTTATGACTTAAAAAGACCCTATATAATGTTTGATTATATAGGGGGTTGACCTAATTTGACCTAGGGTTAACTTTGGTTAACATTTTGGTGATTTCATATAGAAAGCTTGTTATGCTAAGGACCAATTGTCTTCTCATAACCTTGGGAAATGGAGTCACCTATACACTATTCTTGACACTAACAAGCCTTTGAAAAGACACCAAACACACCACACACAACAAGGAAATAAGCAACAAGATAAGAAAATAGGACACACACTTATGTTCTCATGAACACTTAGAGAAAACACAAACCAACTGAAAGAAAGCACACCTATCCTAGTATGTACAATACTTCAAAATACTTGAGGTGAAAAACCTTCTTCATTTATTCAACTAGGGTCAAATATAATTCCTCTTTCATCACTGTTACTCCAAGAAAACATATCTTCATATAGTGCATACTTGTCAATGAATATATATTTATGGATGTAATCAAAAGACTTACCATGGTTGAATATTCTGATGACTACAATTTCATTATTTGGATTACTCAAGAACACTCCAAGAAACTCTCCAAGAAACTTGTTTGAGGTGACAACTTTCTTATAATTTGTCATGTTCACTTGACAATCTTAAATTTGATCATTGGAGATTACCACAACATTTTCAACTTTAGGTGTCTTTAAAACATGACATGCTTCTTATTGTAAGTCGTCAATATTATGTTTAGATCTGCCAAGCACTTCTTGATTTACCATAGTTTTTTCTTTCTCAACTGAGGTTCCAAAATCTTCTTCATGATCATAAAACACATCTTGGAATACCAAGGTTGCTTCTTGCTTGATAGAGATCTCAAGATCTTCCTTGTACTCATTGGAAATATGATTGACCTCATCAAGTTTGTACTCTTTTTGAATAGTTGAAGTCCTACTCAACTCATCAAATTCCTACACAATGGCATTGAATTTATGCCACATATCATTTACTTCTTCATGATGGTCATGTTCATGAATGTTATCTTCCTTTGTAGCAAAATGGGTTGATCACTAGAAATATCATGTTTTGACATAGTTGGGATCTCAATATCATCAGTCATGTGTACAAGATAGTTTCCCCATGCAACTTGATCTAGAATGTTGTCATGATCTACCTCAAGGACTCCATCACAATCTTCCTAAAGTATGTAAGTTCCAAGACTAGTTTCTTCAAATCCACCTTGCTCATCTCCCTACTTAGCAAGATACAAATCAGATATGTCATCAAGGAGAGTTAGAGGCTCTTGATCACTATGGTGATAATCTTATTCAGTCACATTACAATTCATATTAGAAGTATAAGGCACACAAGGTTCAATATGAAATCTAGACAAAGGTTCAAACTTGTATGTCATTTTTGCACCATATCTAATCCTGAAACCCATGTAGGACCAATCTAAAGTCAGATAACCTCCAATTTTAGCTATGAACTCTCTTAACAAATAGACTACAAAATGAGGAGGCACATATACCACTACAACATCTTGAGAAATGGTGAAGGTAGGATGTGCATGGATAAATAATTTCAAACCTCTAATTATGATAATGGTCTTGGAAGTTGGCCCATCTAATTGTAGCACTCCTTTGACATGAGGTTCATATTTCAAGTTCAATTTGTTAGCTACTTACTTGGGCATGACACAAGTACTAACTCCACTATCAATGAGACATTTATGTACCAAGGAATCTCTAATAAATATTGATAGATATAAAGGAGGAGGTTTGTCTACCTTTTCAAATTTGCTTGAATATCCTTCACTTGGATTCATGGTGTTTTCCAAGGCTACCTTTCTGTAGCTAGGCTATTTAGTTATCAAACTAAGTTTGGATAGCTCCTTTTGAAGTAGGTCTACTTGTCTAGGTATTGCCAATGTATTTGACATTGACATATTCACATGAGACCTCTTCATTTACTCTATAATATTGGTGAAAGGACCACTAACTCTTTCTTATGCATTAGTAAGAATAATGTTACCTACACCTTGAGAATTTTGAGGTATGAAAGCACTTCTAACATTATGATCTCTTTGACTTACTTGTGTATTTGGAATGACATTATACATACCTACTCTTGTGCTTATTTTGACATTCATTGAAGCACCATTAGTATCCCCTTGAACTTCCTCAACTACCTTCCTCTTGCTCCTTATGTTTTTAGCTCTAAAACTTGTATCCATGTTTGACTGCCCTTGATGATTGACTGCACATGAGTCATATTGCTACCAATTTACCAATGTAGACCCCACTTAAACACCCTTACCATTATTTATTCCTCTATTTGGTACTTCATCTTGAGTCATAGCTGGCACAGCTCCCAAATTTGCCATGAAGGCTTGATTGAAGGAACCATTGACATAGAGAGATGGATTATAAGGTTGATCTAATGAAGGTTGATTATTGTGCTCTTGGGTAAGATTATTTTGAGTAGGCACTAGTACCCTTGAGGTGGAAGGAGCATTAGGATTGTAACCACCATATGGATTAGATTGGACCAATTGTCCTTAAATTTGGGAATTACATTAGAAAGGAGGTTTATTGCCTTGATAGTTGGGGTAGGACTAATTAGGTTGATTGTGACTTTGGAAGGGCTTAACTTGCTACTATTGAATGATCTTATTTAAACCTAAGATATTTTGATCCATAACTCTTATTCTTTCTATCTCATTAGGTTTTCTTGGTTTATTAGGGGCAATAAACTTGTGTTGAGGTGTAGGAATAGGAATAAAAATAGGTTTAGGGGTTTGTAAATAAGGAATTAGGGGAACAAGAAGTCTTGGAGAATTCTTCCTAGCCTGAATCAAATAATTTTCTGCCCTAATGTCCACTTCATAGGCATTAGGTAGAGTGTTACCTCCCATAGATTATATCATCATTGCAACATCACTATCAAATTCTTTAAGATAGTAAAGAAAAACATGTTAAGTTGTTGGTCTTACCAAGATTGGGATCCTATCCCATGTATTATGAAATATTGTGTTGAAGTCATGAATGAATTTTTAAGGTTCTATTCTAATGATGGTCAGTTGCTCTATTAGTGACAACTTGTCACTCTTATTTTCAAATATTCTTATCAATGCATCTCCCAACTCATCCCATGTGGTGATTGATTTAGTCATTAATGTTCCATACTAGTCAATATATTTACCCTTGAAGGAGATAAATAATAACCTAATTACAATATTCTCTGCTATGATGTGATGAATATTACAAAAGTTAGTAATATTTCTTATATGTTTAATCAGTGTGATGGAAGATTCATTAGTGTATAATGGAACACTTTTGAGGGAAGATATGGGGATATAATCATAGTGGGTAATTATTAGAGGATTATATCCATTGAAGGAAACAACAAGATGGTTCCTTACCATGGTGGATTTAATAATTTTCAAGAATAAGGGATCAAGAACTTTCTTATGGGTTTGTGAGCAAGATATGACTTCTTTGGATAGGGATGGGTGTTTTCAAATCTACTTACTTTGTAGGAATAAAGAGGAAGATCTTAAAATTCAAAAGGTATGCCTTTGGTGAGAGACCTTGTGTTTATCGTAGGCATGAAAGAGTGCACTAGTTGGTAACCAAGATTGAAACTTTGAAGTCACCAAATACTATAAGAAATGGACTATTACAGCTCCTTGTTGTCAAAGCAAACATCTACCTTGAATAATCTTCATGGAATTTATGTCCCACTAGGCATGCCAAAATTTTTATAGCCTAAAATTTCACCCTAAATAAGTTAAATAAATCTTCCTAATTTTAGGATAACATAAAAATATCTCTCCTCATAGATAAACCACTACAAGATATAGATCTTTGGGTTTGAAAGGGCTAGTTCCCTTGATTCATCTCTTAGGCTCACACTACACTAAGATAACTACTATTAGGGGTGAAAAGGGAAGAAGGATACATAAAATAAACATATGATAATGAGGTGATTCACCAATTTAACTCCACATAACACACTTGCATTTGCACTTAAGAAAGAATAATACTCAAACTAACTTCAAATCTATGTCCTTCTATCATAATTATTTCTTATAGAGGTATATTGCTATGCCTATCTAGAGGTGGGTGAAAATAAGGTCTGATAAAAGACATTACTAGTCCCTCTCACACTTTAAGACACACTTAATAAACAATACACTTTATGAAACCTGTTAGAAGAGACATCACTCACACAAACAATCAATAAAAAACATGGAAGTAAGGGGGCATATTGATCACTTGTCAACCACACAAACCAATTAACACACTTAGGCAAGAGTTTGTAGAGAATGAATCAAATTTAGAAAAAAATATTCAAAGTAAAATGAGGTGTCAAAACTATTAGGGATTTTCTATACCAATTATGGATCCATTACAAAGCCAAAAAGGCTTGAATATATAGAGCATATGAGAAGAGAGAGAAGAAGTAAAGCTCAAGAGTCATAAGGCCAAGTGTCAAACTATGAGAACTAGTTAAAACTCCATGGAATGAAATGGAAAAGAATCTATGAAGCTATCATGAATATGCATCAATATAAAATAGAGCACCTTCCTCAAGTTGGAGTAGAACTTCTTCATTGTCTTGCTTTGAAACTACCTTCATGATGGTGAGGGGTTCACTTGATTATCTAAAAATACCATAGGAATCCTTGACACATATGATATAACATGAGAAAGTGGATAAGAGGTAAATTTGGCTCATCTACATCTCTCAAACTGATGGACTCATCCTTTTCATTTGTCATTCATTGTTTGTAGTCATTAATCACTAGCCCTCTAGGTTTGTCTTCACACTTATCACCTATGTGACTTGAAGTTATTCATGGAGATGCATTGTAGAGGATGTAGGACACATTTAAAAAATATTTTTATCCTATTTTCCATCATGTAGACCTCTATGAAACTCACAAAACATTTCTCACTTCTAATCTTTGACAATCACTTTGCTTTCACTATGCTATATTCTGATTGCCTATAATGGATGGTCTAATAGAGGACTCTTAATGCAAAACCATGGTGAGATATGAGTTTTAGGAGTTAGGAAAAGTCCCTAAAAACCTCCCACAGTGGTTCTCTCTTATTAATTATCCTTTGTACCTATAAAACATATCAATTCTTATAAAAAACACAATATTAGGTCTATTAGTACAGATGATAGCCTGGCAAAAGTGGATGTCAATGAACCTGAGGGAGTTACAAACATGTATAAAAAAATTTCATGGCCATTTGACCCTTCTTGGATGCATATCCGTTTGTTTATTTTTAAATACTAATTTCACCCTAATTATTTTAACCATAAGTTATATACAACTTATTATAAGTTGAAATTTTCCAATTACAGAATGATTATAGGGATACAAGTATTATTGTATAAAGTTAGCTATAAATTATTTATGATTGTGGTAAGAATTTATTTATTTCTTGTGATGCTTATGAAATAATGAACTTGAAATGAATCCTACCTAGATGGTATGATTCCTGATTATAAATAAGATATATTCATTATATTGAAATATCTTAATGTGTGAAATAGATTTAATGCATTTGATGGTCTAAATACATTATTATGATTATTTCCCTATACTTGATAAAATTGCATGTCTATTAATAGGAATAATCTATTTTAAATATTGATTTTTATATATTATTTTATAACTAGTCTTTCATTGATAATGTCAAACAAGTAGTGAGACGAGTTCACTAGCTTAGTTGGCATCATGAATGCAAGATGAAGATAATTTGATCAAGTGGTGTTATGAAATTGACTGATCCATGAGATCATATGCTATTTGAAAACTTTGTCCAAATTAATGTTATATTGATATTTTCATTTCATATGTTTTATTTTCATGTTGTACGATATCATTTTAGAATGTATTTTCTGTAAGATATACATCATGTAGTAGAAATATTACAACACATAGGGTACTAACATGTCTCTCTAGATTCCTACACCATTACTATCTACTTATCCATAAAGGGAGGGAAATTCCATAATAGGGGTTTGTGTGGGGGATTTAGGGTCTATGGTCGGGGTGGAAAAGTGATCAGATGATGCTCTTCCTTGCCACTGTAGTACTTACATGGAGACTACACTTGAGATTATCATAGATATATGAGTTGGTTTGACTTGAGCTTTGTGAAGCTTAGTATCTATTTGTTTTATTAAGGATAAATGCCTAATGGAAATGTAATTATATTATTTTTTTATACTTAAACAACATTATCTTTATTATTAGACCAGCTGTGGCTGGACTCTAATGTGATTACTTTCCTTGTAGTTATGTTATGCTATGTTGCAGATAGTGTTAGAATTTGGAACTATTATTGTTCTAAGTTTTTGATAGTTTAATATGTTTGACATAGTTTGTTAAATATAAATATGTAATATAATGAAAGAATTAATGTTGAGTATTTAATTTAAAAAAAAAATACTACATTATTATAGTACATTTTATGTGGTGTTGTTACATTTCTTCTCCATCGAGTCCAAGAAGGTTTTTAGGAGGGTTTTTGGTATATTGATTGTTCATAAAATTAAAACATCTAAATATTTAACCAATTACAAAAAGTTTGGGTACATGACGCCCTTACACTATTATTGTCTCTTTGAGTTAGCATGTAGTTTGTGCATACTGATATGAATAAATTAACATGGCCTCTCGATCTCTTTCTTGCATTCTGAGTTGGTCTGAGAGGGAATCAAGCCAAATTGACCACCTATGTGATGTTATTTTAAAACAAATGTTTTAAAATAATATTCCAATCTACCTTAAAGTTCCTCATATGGTTTTTAATGTTCATATATTCTTATGAGTGAAGTTGGATGTCACTAGGGCACATGCCTAGTTATAAGCCTAATAGGCCTAGACTGTGTATCTAGGTATATGGACACCTATGAATGTTTAAAATAGTTTTAGGTGACATTTAACACTTTCTAAATTCCAAAACAACTATAAAAACCACCCTAAAATTTATTCAAGGATATTCCAATTCATTTTTACTTATCCATATACCAAACCTACAAGTAATCTTGCTCCTGGTGTTGAGTTGTGGAGCTAAAAGCTTCACTAATGCGCTAATGTGGAGGTTGATGGGTTACATAGTAACCAACATCGATCAGATCCAACTAACATCAGTTATCTCTAGCTACATAGTAACCGGAATCAGTTAGGGTTAGCTGGCATCGATCATCTTCAGACCGACATCGGTCATTTGTGTGTTTCCAAAACTGTTCCAATTTTAGGAGAACAGTTAGTTTGCATATAAAGACTAAAATTGTCTTGAGTCTACGTTTCTAATTATTGTTTTCTTTGGGTTTTATTTAAGAGACCCATGGGGTTGTATTGTAATTAAGTAGGTAACAATAATTGGGTTGATTGTCACTGAAGGGGGAACAACTCAGTGTTTGAGTTGGTTGTAATTGATTGTGAGAGAGAGAGAGAACCCTTGAGGGAGAATTACTGTACATCTTAGAGGTGTGAGGAGAGAGAGATTACTTCATTGTATTTCCTTCTGGAAGATTTGAATACATATTGTATTATTTCTTGTATCTCTTATTATTTGCTATTTTTGATTTCTAGTTACTTATTACTTCTGGTTTAATTCCATGTTTAGTTGCTTATACAAAAGTAATCAATTGTACTCTAAGATCCTAAAAAGTGGTATCAGATCTATGTGTAGATCCTAACAAGTGGTATCAGAGCCAGGTTGAAGAAAAGCTCAGAGCGAGGTTAGTGTTTGTTGATTATAGAATTCACTCACAGGGGTTTCTGATTAAGTGGGAGTAAAGCAATGGCAGAAGAAAGTAAACTAAGAATGGAGAAATTCAATGGCAAGAATTATCAATTATGGAGGATGTAGATTGAAGATTATCTATATCAAAAAGATCTATACTTACCATTGGGTGGGGTTTCAAAGAAGCCCACATATATGAAAGATGAAGAATGAAATGTTCTTGATAGAAAGGCTCTTGGATTTATAAGGTTAAGCCTGGCATCTTCTGTGATTTCCAACTTATCACATGCAAAGACAATAGTTGAATTAATGGATACTTTGGCAAATTTATATGAAAAACCCTCAGCTTCGAATAAGGTATATCTTATGAAGAAATTATTTAATTTGCAAATGCAGGAAGGTGGATCTGTATCAAGTCATCTTAATGATTTCCATGGATTTGTAAATTAGTTAATTTCAGTCAAAATAGTTTTTGATGATGAAATTAAGGCTCTCTTAATCTTATGCTCTTTACCTGAAAGTTGGCATAGTTTGGTAATGGCAGTTAGTAATACTGTATCTGCTTCAAATATCTTGAAAGTTGATGATGTTGTTAGTGTAATCTTGAATGAAGAAATTCATAGGAAAAGTACAAGGGAAACATCAGGTAATGTTTTTAAGTGTTGAAAGCAGTGGATGACAAAGAGAGAAGGGCAAGCAAGGGAAATCAAGATCAAAGATGGGAAGTAGATCCAAATCCAGAAATGGAAGTATAACCTATTGGAATTGTGGAAAGAAAGGACATGCAAAGAAAGATTGTTGGTTGAAAGAAAATTAGCATGAAGGTAATAAAGAAGCAAAAGATGTAGGTATTGTTGCACAGGATGCTCTTATATTTTCTTTGGATAGTCAGGTAGAATCATGAGTTTTAGATTCTGGTGCCTCTTTCCATGTAACCCCAAATAGAGAATTTTTCAATGATTATGTCTAGGGAGACTTTGGAAAAGTTTATTTAGGGGATGATGAGCCTTGTCAAATTGTTGGCAAAGGAAAAGTGCAGCTAAAATTGCAGAATGGAAACACATGGGTGTTGAAGGATGTCATGCATGTACCCATCTTGAAGAGGAATTTGATTTCTACAGGAAAGTTGGGTGATGAGGGTTGCACAGTAACTCTCACAGCTAAATCTTGGAAAGTTTCCAAGGATTCACTTGTATTAGCCAGAGGTAAGAGAGTAGGTACACTTTATCTATCTACTTGTATTACTGATTATTCTCCTTCTATTTTATCTACTTTAGATGTAGATGTAAAGTTGTGGCACTGTAGGCTTGGTCACATGAGTGAGAAGGGAATGAATGTTCTTTTGTCAAAAGGTAAGCTTTCAAATTTGAAAAGCATAGATCTAGATTTTTGAGCATTGTATTTTTGGGAAGTAGAAGAAAGTGAGGTTTCTCAAAATTGGGTCAACAAAGAAGAAGCACAAGTTGGAGCTTGTTCACACAGACGTGTGGGGACCAGCTCAGGTATCTTCTATTAGAGGATCATAGTATAATGTTTCTTTCATTGATGATGCTACAAGAAAGGTATGGGTTTATTGCATAAAGAGGAAATATGATGTTTTTGACACATTTAAATAATAGAAAGCCTTGGTTTTCAATGAGAAGGTGATGTACGGTGATCATCTCAAGAGGCTAAATAATTTTGAGTAGGGCAATCTTGATTTGGATGAGGTTATGATCTAAAATGAGCTCATGGGTAAAAATCATCACTCACAGGAAAACACAAAGACTGACGTCGATTAGGCAGAGACCAATATTGATCAGGCAAATACCGACCTTGGTCAGGTAAAAATTGATGTCGATCAGGTAGAACCGACATCGATCAGGTGTAGACTAACATCGGTCACTGTTAGGAAATTTGGGCAGACAACAAGTTGTAAATGAGTCTCAAACACCCATAAGGAGGTCTGAAAGGGTAAGTAAACCTCCAATTCATTGTTTCCCTTCTTTATACTACTTGTTGCTCACTGATGGTGGAAAACCAAAAAGTTTTGATGAGACAATGTAGGTAGAATCTAAGAAATAGTGGGAGCATGGCATGAATGAGGAAATTGATTCCCTTGAAGAGAACCATACGTGGGATTTGGTTGAGTTGTCAATCGAAAAGAAAGCATTGAAAAAAATGGGTTTACAGGTTAAAGGAAGGAGAGAATGGACAAGTGAGACATAAGGCCAAGTTATAAGGTCTGAATCAAGCTCCAAGACAATGGTATTTGAGATTTGATAGGTTTATGATAAAGCATGGCTTTAGTAAATGCCAATCTAACCATTGTGTTTATTTTACCAGATTGGATAATGGTAGCTATATTATCTTGTTACTATATGTATATGATATGCTTGTTGCAGGTTCACACATGTAGGAAATTACTGAGCTAAAGGTAAAATTAGCTTAGGCATTTGCCATGAAGGATTTAAGAGTAGCAAAAAAAATCCTTGGCATGAGTATTAAGAGAGACAAAAAAAATCACAGTTTGATTTTGTCTCAAGAGGATTATGTGAATAAGGTGTTGGAGAGGTTCTATATGCAGGATGCAAAACTGATAAGCACACTATGGCTAGACACTTCAAGTTGAGCAAAGAATAGTGTCCTAAATCACATGATGAGGTTGAGTACATGAGCAAAGTTTCATATGCTTCAATAGTTGGGAGCTTGATGTATGCAATCATATGTACTAGACCTAATATTGCCCAAGTAGTGGGAGTTATCAACAAGTTTATGGCCAATCTAGGAAAGGAACACTGAAAAGTAGTTTAGTGGATTCTCAGATATCTGAGAGGGACCAACAGTAGGCATTTATGCTATGGAGGGTTAAACACTTCTCTACATGGGTATGTAGATTCAGATATGGCAGGTGACTTGGATGGCAGGAGAAGCACCACAAGATATGTGTTCACTATTGGTGGAATGGTGGTTAGCTAGATTTCAAAGTTGTAAAAAGTTGTTGCCTTGTCTACTACAGAGGCAGAATACATTGCAGTCACAGAGGCTAGCAAGGAAATGATTTAGATGACTCGGTTCATGGAATAGTTGGGAAAGGAGCAAGAGAGTTGCAGATTGTATAGTGATAGTCAAAGTTTAATTCATTTGGCAAAGAATCTAGCCTTTCATTCAAGAACCAAACATATATATCTTAGGTACCACTTCATTAGACAGGTATTAGAGGATGGACAACTAAAGCTAGAAAAGATCCATACGGATAAGAACCCTACTGATATGTTAACAAAGCCAGTAACAAAGGAGAAGTTGAATCTTCATTCAAATTTTGTTGGTCTTCAAGATTGAACTTGAAGATGGACAAACAAGCCAGAAACAAATTAGAAGATGTTGCTGTATAGGTACAGATGCAACTGTTTATCTCCAAGTGGGAGATTGTTGAGTTGTGGAGCTAAAAGCTTCACTAATGTGCTAATGTGGAGGTTGCTAGGTTACACGGTAACTGACATCAGTTAAGGGTCGATTGACATCAGTTATCTCCAGCTACACAATAACCGATATCAGTTAGGGTCGACCGGCATCGGTCATCTTCATATCGACATCGGTCATCTGTGCATTTCTAGAACTGTTCTAATTTTAAGAGAATAAATAGTTTGCATGTAAAGACTAAAATTAGTCTTGAGTCTATGTTTATAATTATTGTTTGCTTTGCGTTCTATTTAAGAGACCCATGGGGCTGTATTGTAATTAAGTAGGCAACAACAATTCGGTTGATTGTCACTGAAGGGGGAACAACTCAGTGTTTGAGTTGGTTGTAATTGATTGTGAGAGAGAGAGAGAACTCTTGAGGGAGAATTACTGTACATCTTAGAGGTGTAAGGAGAGAGAGATTTCTTCATTGTATTTTCTTTTGAGAGAGTTTAATATAGATCGTATTATTTCTTGTATCTCCTATTATTTGTTGTTTTTGATTTCTAGTTACTTATTACTTCTGGTTTAATTTCGTGTTTAGTTACTTATACAAAAGTAATCAATTGTACTCTAAGATCCTAACAAGTGGTATCAGAGCTATGTGTGAATCTTAACAAGTGGTATCAGAGCCAGGTTGAAGAATAGCTCAGAGCAAGGTTAGTGTTTGCTGATTACAGAATTCACTCACAGGGGTTTTTGATTGAGTGGGAGTAAAGCAATGTTAGAAAAAAGTAAACTAAGAATGGAGAAATTCAATGGAAAGAATTATCAATTATGGAGGATGCAGATTGAAGATTATCTGTATCATAAAGATCTATACTTACCATTGGGTGGGGTTTCAAGGAAGCCCACAAATATGAAAGATGAAGAATGGAATGTTCTTGATAGAAAAGCTCTTACATCTATAAGGTTGAGCCTGGCATCTTCTGTGATTTCCAACTTATCATAGGCAAAGACAATAGTAGAGTTAATGGATACTTTGGCAAATTTATATGAAAAACCTTTAGCTTTGAATAAGGTATATCTTATGAAGCAATTATTTAATTTGAAAATATAGGAAGGTGGATCTGTATCAAGTCATCTTAATAATTTCCATGGATTTGTAAATTAGTTAATTTCAGTCAAAATAGTTTTTGATGATGAAATTAAGGCTCTCTTAATCTTATGCTCTTTGCCTGAAAGTTGGCATAGTTTGGTAATGGCAGTTAGTAATACTGCATCTGCTTCAAATATCTTGAAAGTTGATGATGTTAGTGTAATCTTGAATGAAGAAATTCGTAGGAAAAGCACAAGGGAAACATCAGGTAATGCTTTAAGTGTTGAAAGCAATGGATGGCAAAGAGAGAAGGGCAAGCAAGGGAAATCAAGGTCAAAGATGGGATGTAGATCCAAATCCAGAAATGGAAGTATAACCTGCTGGAATTGTGGAAAGAAAAGACATGCAAAGAAAGATTGTTGGTTGAAAGAAAATCAACATGAAGGTAATAAAGAATCAAAAGATGAAGGTATTGTTGCATAGGATGCTCTTATATTTTCTTTGGATAGTCAGGTAGAATCATGAGTTTTAGATTCTGGTGCCTCTTTCCATTTAACCCCAAATAGAGAATTTTTCAATGATAATATCCATGAAGACTTTGGAAAAGTTTATTTAGGGGATGATGAGCCTTGTCAAATTGTTGGCAAAGGAAAAGTGCAGCTGAAATTGTAGAATGGAAACAAATGGGTGTTGAAGGATGTCATGCATGTACCCATCCTGAAGAGGAATTTAATTTATGCAAGAAAGTTGGGTGATGAGAGTTGCACAATAACTCTCACAACTGAATCTTGAAAAGTTTCCAAGAGTGCACTTGTATTAGCTAGAGGTAAGAGAGTAGGTACACTTTATCTACCTACTTGTATTACTGATTATTCTCCTTCTATTTTATCTACTTTAGATGCAGATTCAAAGTTTTGGCACTGTAGGCTTGGTCACATGAGTGAGAAGAGAATGAATGTTCTTAAGTTAAAAGGTAAGCTTTCAGATTTGAAAAGCATAGATCTAGATTTCTGTGAGCATTATATTTTTAGAAAGCTAAAAAAAGTGAGGTTTCTCAAAACTAGGTCAACAAAGAAGAAGCACAAGTTAGAGCTTGTTCACACAGACATGTGGGGACCAACTCAGGTAGCTTCTATTGGAGGATCACAGTATTATGTTTCTTTCATTGATGAAGCTACATGAAAGGTATGGGTTTATTACATAAAAAGTTAATCTGATGTTTTTGACACATTTAAGAAATGGAAAGCCTTTGTTTTCCATGAGAAGGTGATGTACAGTGATCAGCTCAAGAGGCTAAATAATTCTGAGCAGGGAAATCTTGATTTAGACGAGGTTATGATCCAAAATGAGCTCGCTGGTAAAAATCATCACTCACAGGAAAACATAGAGACCGACGTCGGCCAGGTAGGAACCAATGTCAGTCAGGCAGAGACCGATGTCGATCAGGCAGATATAGACATTGGTTAGGTAGAAACCAATGTCGGTCAGGTAGAATCGACATCGGTCGGGTGTAAACCAGCATCAGTCAGAGATGACCGGGATCGGTCACTGTCAAGAAATTTGGGCAGACAACAAGCTGTAAATGAGTCTCAAATGCCCATAAGGAGGTCTGAAAGGGTAAGTAAACCTCCAATTCATTATTCCCCTTCTTTATACTACTTGTTGCTCACTGATGGTGGAGAACCAGGAAGTTTTGATGAGGCAATGCAGGTAAAATCTAGGAAACAGTGGGAGCATGGCATGAATGAGAAAATTGATTCCTTGGAAGAGAACCATATGTGGGATTTGGTTGAGTTGCCAACTAGAAAGAAAGCACTAAAAAACAAATGAGTTTATAGGTTAAAGGAAGGAGAGAATGGACAAGTGAGACATAAGGCCGGGTTATATGGTCTTAAGGAAGCTCCAAGACAATGGTATTTGAGGTTTGACATGTTTATGACAAAGCATGGCTTTAATAAATGTCAATCTGACCATTGTATTTATTTTACCAGATTGGATAATGGTAGCTATATTATCCTGTTACTATATGTAGATGATATGCTTGTTACAGGTTCACACATGCAAGAAATTACTGAGCTAAAGGTAAAATTAGCTTAGACATTTGCCATGAAGGATTTAGGAGCAGCAAAAAAAGTCCTTGGCATGAGTATTAAGAGAGATAAGAAAAATCACAGTTTGATTTTGTCTCAAGAGGATTATGTGAATAAGGTGTTGGAGAGGTTTTATATGTAGGATGCAAAATCAGTAAGCACACCTATGGCTAGACACTTGAAGTTGAACAAAGAATAATGTCCTAAATCACATGATGAGGTTGAGTACATGAGTAGAGTTCCATATGCTTCATCAGTTGGGAGCTTAATGTTTGTAATGGTATGTACTAGACCTGATATTGCCCAAGCAATGGGAGTTGTCAGCAAGTTTATGGCCAATCCAAGAAAGGAACACTTGAAAGTAGTTCAGTGGATTCTCAAATATTTGAGAGGGACCAGCAGTAGGCATTTATGCTATGGAGTGTCAAACACTTCTCTACATGGGTATGTAGATTTGGATATGGTAGGTGACTTGGATGGCAGGAGAAGCACCACAGGATATGTGTTCACTATTGGTGGAACAACGGTTAGCTAGATTTCAAAGTTGCAGAAGGTTGTTGCCTTGTCTACTACAGAGGCAAAATACATTGCAGTTATAGAGGCTAGCAAGGAAATGATTTGGATGACTCAGTTCATGGAAGAGTTGGGAAAGGAGCAAGAGAGTTGCAGATCGTACAGTGATAGTCAAAGTGAAATTCATTTGGCAAAGAATCTAGCCTTTCATTCAAGAACCAAACATATACAACTTAGGTACTACTTCATTAGATAGGTATTAGAGGATGGATAGTTGAAGCTGGAAAAGATCCATATAGATAAGAACCCTGTTGATATGTTAACAAAGCTGGTAACAAAGGAGAAGTTGACTTAGGTAGAGGATGGATGGACCACTGTGAAGAGGAAGAAGTCTAAGCCTTTGGTCCCCCCTCTAGAGATGAACCTTCGTTCGTGTAAAAGGTAATTAATTATTTTTTGAAGGTTGAAGGATGTTGTTCCCATCTATTGATGGTACGTTCTGTGTAGTGTCAGCGGAAACATCTGGTCTTTTCTGCTATTTTTAGGTTCCTATTTTACCTGGCTTGGTTGGTACCTGTTTTGGTGTTTTGATCTTATCTAGGCTTTAAGGTTTATCTTTTTTTGATGTAAAGGGTTTCGGGGTCCCTTCAAAACCTGCTTTTACCATAATCTAAAACAAAGGAGAAGTTGAATCTTCATTCAACTTTTGTTGGTCTTCAAGATTGAACTTGAAGATGGACAAACAAGCCAAAAACAAATTAGAAGATGTTGCTGTATAGGTATAGATGCAGCTATTTATCTCCAAGTGAGAGATTATTGAGTTGTGGAGCTAAAAGCTTCACTGATGTGCTAATGTGGAGGTTGCTGGGTTACATAGTAACTGACATCAATCAAATCCAATCGACATCGATTAGGGCTCGATCGACATCGGTTATCTCTAGCTACATAGTAACCGGTATCGATTAGGGTCGGTCGGCATCGGTCATCTTCAGATTGACATTGGTCATTTGTGCATTTCCAGAATTGTTCTAATTTTAGGAGAACAATTAGTTTGCATGTAAAGTCTAAAATTAGTCTTGAGTCTACGTTTCTAATTATTGTTTGCTTTGGGTTCTATTTAAGAGACCCATGGGGCTGTATTGTAATTAAGTAGGCAACAACAATTGGGTTGATTTTCACTGAAGGGGGAACAACTCAGTGTTTGATTTGGTTGTAATTGATTGTGAGAGAGAGAGAGAACTCTTGAGGGAAAATTACTGTACATCTTAGAGGTGTGAGGAGAGAGAGATTTCTTCATTGTATTTCCTTCTGGAAGAATTTAATATAAACTGTATTATTTCTCATATCCCTTATTATTTGTTATTTTTGATTTCTAGTTACTTATTACTTTTAGTTTAATTCTGTGTTTAGTTGCTTATACAAAAGTAATCAATTGTACTCTAAGGTCTTAACACCTGGAGTGCCCTTTGTTTGAGATAAAATAAAGAGAATCTACCCTATTTACCAAATATGAAGGAGAACCTAAATAGATATATTATGTCATTAATAAAATTTATATGAAGTTTTGAAACTTAAACATAACTCTATACCCCTAGAACATCAAAGTTATCAAGACTAGCTTTCTAGGCTTCTAAATGTAAGCAGGGTTTAGTTGACTATGAGATGGGGTACAAAACCCAACCCTAGATCTATATTTACTACCCATAAAAGTTACATGTAAGTGATATAATTACATTTAGGATGTGTTCAACATGTTCATCCACTTTAAACCTCTACCCATCAATCAATTAACATCTTTCATTGCATGAGCTAGTTTGTAGAATGTGTTACAACTGTAGGTAGCCACTCAAAATTCACAAGGTTATTGTAGGTATTGATACTTATCTAAGGACCACATGGAAGGGTGAGGTTATTCATTTTAGATTGATAATTACACCTTATAAATTTTTTATAGCAATTAATATTTATCTTTCACTAGACTAGCTAGTCTTCTGACTATATAACCTATAAGTACTCATTTGAAGATTCAAGAATTCCTATAGGTGGACATTTTCTTGTTTGAAAATTGTGATTCATTCCCTTGGTTCCATATTTAGGTTATCATGGACATTTAATCCTTGAATTTACTTGTTTCCTTTCATGGGACCATACAACCATTCTAACCATTAACACACGTAGGTTTTCAAGTTATAGATTCATATGGCCTTTTAGCACTGTATCTCACCAAGTGTTTACAGTGAAAACTTGATGAAATTGAAAGTACCTAAATATTCATTCTCTCTTGATCAACCTACTTCCTCTCACGTTGAGGAGTAACATCTCTATTTAGACTATAATAATGAAGTGACTAAACTTAGACCTCATCAACTCTTACCCAAAAGTGGCATTTTGTAGAGGAGAGTCCCTCATTTAGAGATATTAAGGTAATTGTTCCTATTGACGTGGTGGATTGCACCCATGGGTAGGAGGATGAGCTCTTGCCTTCCGCACGCAACAATGGAAACTCCCCTCTCGCCTGTGGGACTGACGAAGTTGGAGGGGAGAGTCTCTAGATAAGGGCTAGCTCCCTTTGATGTAACTTTTAGGCCTTGGTTTCTCCTACTGCTAACAAATAAAATGAAAAAAGGGGGGGGATGAAAAGGGAGAGAGAGATGCTAAAAATAGAACTTAAGCCTAAAAAAGAAAAGGTGATACACTAGAAAAGTTGACCCACCCAGCCCGAATTTACAATTTTCACCAAAAGGAAGTGCCCATACACTTCATCTAACATGGGAAGCTCCTCTACAATAGTCAGCTAGGGGACCATGGAAATACAGGGAGGAAGAAACTACCAGAGGTGTCCTTAGACACACTTATGGAAACCTATTCATAAGCACCTATATTCTTTCTGTAGACACTTCTAGCAAACTTGCAGAAAAAAACTTCACAATGCACTAGACACGTTGTAATCGATCTGTGAGAAGCATGAAAGACAATGACTTAACAAAAAAGAAGAAAATAGACATATAATTTAAAGTGCAAGCCCATATGGAGGTAAAAAAGCTAAGTCTTGATTCAAGGTAAAATCTGGTAGCTCTACCTTACAAGCCCAAGAGATTTTTGGGTAGTGTTTTTTGCCTTAAGGCTAAGAGAGTAAATCCTTCTCAAATGAGAATTTTTTACAATATATAGAAAGAGGAAGAGAACTTGGCACTTCTTGGGAAAGATTTTGGCTCTCTTTTTGCAAGCTAGCCCATGTGCACTCTGAGCCTTGGGAAGAGGGAGCCATCTGATTGTTGGTTCCTTCTTTGACTTTGGCGTTGCACATTAATGTGAAAAACATGGCTGCGCCTCTTTTTTTCCACTTGAACTACTCTTTTCAAGGCATTTGTGCGGCTTGTCTGCTCATAAATGCAAACTAGAAGAAAAAATAGGCTGTACCATTTGGTGACCATCTGGCAATAACTCGCCTCCTCTTTTCCACTTGAATTACTCTTTTTCTCCATCTACACCTTGTCTTCTTCCTTGTTTTGTCTCCTTCTGCTCCTTCAGCCCTTGGGGTGATCTTCTGGTAGGTCGCTGCATTTCTTCGGCTCTTTTCATGGTTGGCACTCAGGGAATTCAAAAGCAAATGGCTATTTCATCATCCTAAATTTGACATTTATGCAGCCGTCACTTTGAAATTGAATACCCAATGGCTAGTCCATCTCCTTAAAATTGACGGCTTCTGGGATGTCACCGTCCTTGGAAAATTTTGTCAGGTCTTTTTCCTGTGGCCTCTTTTCCCACAGACAAAATCTTTGCAAGAATGATCTCACACTTGCTTCCTTTCTTTCAGAGTATTTTCTTGGGTTTTTTGTCACGGCCCTCCTCTAAATTCCTTCAGACTTTTTGTCGAAAGGAATTCCTTCGGACAAAAAGTCTGAAGGAATTCAAAACCTTAAGTCTTTTTTACGCCATTAGAAATCCTTCGGCTACCTTTGAAATGCTCCTTGCCCTCTGCAAGGGCTTTTGGACCCAAAACTATACTCTGCAAGGGCACTTTCCCTCTAGCTTTAGGACACTCCCTTGAACCAAGCCGTTGATCCGACTGATTGAACCAAAAATGGTTCAACGGTTCAACACTGCGTGCCAAGCCTTTGAACTATCCGATGAACCGAGTGATTGAACCAAGCGATGAAATTTATAATTAAACCAAGCGATGAACTAAGTGTTTGAACCAAATGATGAACCCGCTGATTGAACCAAGTGATGAACCTGCTGATTGAACCAAGTGTTTGAACCAAATGATGAACCTGCCGATCGAACCAAGTGATGAACCAAGTTCAATGGTTTAAAGGTGTTAAATCTTAGAAAGATTATATCATTGAACCAATCTTCTAACCTTAAGGAAAAATGTCTCTGAACCATTTTAGCTCTCTTTCCCTATGAATTTCTTCAGGCAAGAGTCTAAAGAAGCTTTGTAAAACCTTGCACTCTCTGAACTAGTTCTTCATGCACCAAAAGATTAACCGGCAGAGTCTATAGAAATGGACCTGTAGTTTCATAGAAATTCTTGGACTTGTACAAAATCAAAAAATGAATGGCCTAGAATAGTAGCGGAAGAAGGGGATTGATTTTTGGCCTATTGGGCAAAAAATGGTCAACAAATTGGTGACTCCCAGGGGAAGCATGCCTGCTATGCTTAGAGACCAATTGCCTTGTAGTCCATTGGGCACAAAGTCAGAATGCAGCTTTGAAGAAAGATTAGCAACAACCCCAAAGATCCAAGAATAAAACATGAAGCTTTTTACCCTAGACACAAGGGAAAGCACACACAAGACTAAAAACACTACTTGTGCAAACTGCACTTAGGGAAAGCAGGAAAAGAAATCAAAAGCAAACTACTATATACAGCTAAATAGGAATGTTTGCCTCCCTCCTAGATCAAAGGGAAAACTTCTTAAGTCCCCTTCCTCACAAGAAGACTTATGGTGCCAAACAAGTGGTTGAATGAAAAGGAGATTTGGTGACCTGCTCCTCTTTCTTGTCACTTGGATTGGCTAGTATTCGAGTGGATTAGATTCAAACATGCTTCCAACATATACGTACTCTATTTGTTCTTAGAAGCTTGTTGAATGATGGTCCTTCATGATGGTGCATTTCACCAAGAAGTCAATGGCTACTGGCTCATCACCATAAGCCCTTTGATATGTATAACTCCCTTACAGTGCATCATGGTCTGACCCGTTTCCTTCTGCTTCATTGAAGACTCTGTCAAACTCATCCTCTGCTTCCTCTTGGCCTTCTTGAAGAAGGGTGACTGTTGTGATGTCTAAAATGGAATCAAAAAATGATTGCTCATCCCACAAAACATCACCTCTTTGTTCAAAAAACTCTTCTTTAAGGCTTTCCTCAAGGGGGACCAGCCTCTCCTTTTCCTCCTCAAAGATTAGGATCTCTATATGTTCAAAGATATCCTCCTGATCCTCCTCCAATTCAGGCTCCTCAACGTAGTCATCCTCTTCATCAAAGCAATAGAAAAGTTCATTAGACAAAGGAGGAGGGAGTTCATCATGCTTATGTTCCTCCTCATATTGCTGGAACATCCGCATGTATGCATGCCCTGTGTCTTCTCCATTGTTGATGCGGTCTTCACAAGGATCATTGATGATGATTTCTTCTTCATTGTCACTCATGATAGCCCCTTAGGAAACTACAGATTGGATCTTCTGGTCATCACTCACCTCCTGCAGAATAGGTTCCTCCTTGAGGAGGGATGAAGTGGAAAAAACATGTGGAAGAGGAGGCAGTCCTTGAGCTATAATCAAATGATTCTCCTCCTTCCACTTAGCCAACACTTCATCAATATCAGGTGTGGCCTGATAGTTCTCTTGGGGATGTGTAGATGGGGTGTATTCAGACATAGAATGTGCCATTGGGTCTGAACTGTCCATCACACATTGGCTAAGGAATCTCTCTCTGTATTCCAACTCTACAATTCTTCTAGCTATATCCTCTTGGAAATGCCTTTCCTGAAGGTTACCAACATCAGCATGAGTAGGAGCAGTCTCATCTTCTTCAAGGTTTTGAGCAAAACCTTTCTTCTCCTCTTTTCTACCCCATGATTCTACTATTTTCTTCCAGTTCAAGATCTTGAAGTTGGAATTTTGCTCCTGTGAATAGGTAGCAACTTTGTTTTCTCCAAGGTCCTAGGGCTCCTCCATAAGGTTTGAAAGTTCTATCTCTCTTTCATGAAGCAATCTCATCTTAGCCTCTAAATCTTCAAGTTACTGGGCTAGATTATCTTGAAAGAGTCTTTCTTCAAGGTCACCAACATCATCATGTTGAGTAGGAGCAGTTTTGAGAGAGATGTGCTGGTTCGTAATGCTCCCCCCAAAGGAAGATTCACTATCTAAGGAATTTAGAAGGTTCATCTCCATGGGATGTTGTTTTAGTTCCCTTTGATTCTTGAAGGCTAGGCGTATGGGGTCAAGAGTGGGGTTGATTGATGCATCAGATGAGCTAGAGTGAGCAAGTGCCATCTGATAGAAAGGATTTGGTGTATAGGAGGGGGCTTTCTTTAGGATACGAGGGGGTGTGCAAGGTTGACTTCCTTAAATGAATGGATTCATCCACTTTTCTACCTCCTCCTCCATGGATTACAAGGCATGAGCTTGCCTGAACAAACACGCCTCTTTGTACATTAGGTCCTACTGATAACCATACTGCTCATCTTGTTTATCTATTTCCATTACTTGGTTCTCAAATGCTAGTGCCACCTCCCTTATCATTGAAGGGCAACTAGGAGAGATGCTTGAGGTGATTGCATAAAGATCCTGAGCTTGATCGAAGTCATAAGAAGGAATACAAGGTCCATGATTTTGTGCAAAGGAATTATACATACAAAAATGTGATCTCTGATGGCACCAAGCTCCTTAACCAACTGATTCAACTCAGAGTCACCATTGGTGTTGATGCAAAAGCCTCCAAAGGCTGGTTGGTTAAAGAACACACCAAAAATTCTTCAACTCTTTGGACACAACTTGTCCTAGTTGGTCCCATCGAGCGTGCCAAAAACTATTGACATAGTGGATTGCACATGTGGGAAGGAGGATGAGCTCCTACCTTCCACAAGTAATAATGGAAACTCCCCTCTCAGCTATGGGACCAGTGAAGCTGGAGGGGAGAGTCTCTAGATAAGGGCTAGCTCCCTTTGATGTATCTTTTAGGCCTTGGTTTCTCCTACTGCTAACAAATAAAATGAAAAAAGGGGGGGATGAAAAGGGAGAGAGAGATGCTAAAAATACAACCTAAGCCTAAAAAAGAAAAGGTGATACACCAGAAAAGTTGACCCACCCAGCCCGAATATACACTTTTCACCAAAAGGAAGCACCCATACACTTTATTTGAAGTGGGAAACTCCTCTACAATAGTCAGCTAGGAGTCGATGGAAATACAAGGAGGAAAAAACTACCAGAGGCATCCTCAGACACACTTATGGTAGCCTATTCATAGGCACCTATATTCTTTTTGTAGACACTTCTGGCAAACTTGCAGAAAAGAGACTTCACAATGCACTAGACACACTGTAATCAATTTGTGAGAAGCATGAAAGACAATGACTTAACACAAAAAAAGAATACATACATATACTTCAAAGTGCAAGCCCATATGGAGGTAAAAAAGCTAAGTCCTGATTCAAGGTAAAATCTGGCAGCTCTGCCTTACAAGCCTGAGAGATTTTTGGGTAGAGTTTTTTGCTTTAAGGCCAAGAGAGTGGATCCTTCTCAAATGAGAATTTTTTACAATATATAGAAAGAGGAAGAGAACTTGGCACTTCCTAGGAAATATTTTGGTGCTCTTTTTGCAAGCTGGCCCATGTGCACTCTAAGCCTTGGGAAGAGGGAGCCATTTGATTGTCAGTTCCTACTTTGACTTTGGCGTTCCACATTAATGTGAAAAACATGGCCGTGCCCCTTTTTTGCCACTTAAACTGCTCTTTTCAAGGCATTTGCACAACTTGTCTGCTCATAAATGCAAAATGGAAGAAAAAATAGGCCTTGCCATTTGGTGACCATCTGGCAATAACTCACCTCCTCTTTGCCACTTGAACTACTCTTTTTCTCCATCTGCACCTTCTTTTCTTTCTTGCTTTATCTCCTTCTGCTCCTTCAGCCCTCGGGGTGATCTTCTGACAGGTCGCTGCATTTCTTAGGCTCTTTTCATGGTTGGCACTCAGGGAATTCAAAAGCAAATAGCTATTCATCATCCTAAATTTGATGTTTGTGCAGCCGTCACCTTGAAATTGAATACCCAAAGGCTAGTTTGTCTCCTTAAAATTGGCAGCTTTCGGGACGTCACCGTCCTTGGTAAATTCTATCAGGTCTTTTTCCTGTGGCCTCTTTTCCTGCAGAAAAAATGTCTACAAGAATGATCTCATGCTCGCTTCCTTTCCTTTGGAGTATTTTCTTGGGTTTTGTGTCATGGCCCTCCTCTGAATTCCTTCAAACTTTTTGTCTGAAGGAATTCCTTTAGACAAAAAGTCTGAAGGAATTCAAAACCTTAAGTCTTTTTCGTGCCATTGGAAATCCTTTGGCTACCTTTGAAATGAGCCTTGCCCTCTGCAAGGGCTTTTTGACTCAGAACTACCCTCTAACTTTAGGATGCTCCCTTGAACTAAGTCGTTGAACCGACCAATTGAACCAAAAATGGTTCAACGGTTCAACACTGCGCGCCAAGGCTTTGAAACATCCGATGAACCAAGTGATTGAACCATGCAATGAACCTACCAATTGAACCAAGCAATGAACCAAGTGTTTGAACCAAATGATGAACCCACTAATTGAAGCAAGCAATGAACCAAGTGTTTGAACCAAATGATGAACCCATCGATTGAACCAAATGATGAACCCGCTGATTGAACCAAGTGATGAACCAAGTTCAACGGTTCAAAGGTGCTAACTCTTGGAAAGATTATGTCATTGAACCACTCTTCTAACCTTAAGGAAAAATGTCTCTAAACCATTTTATCTCTCTTTCCCTATGAATTTCTTTAGGCAAGAGTTCGAAGAAGCTTTGTAAAACCTTGCACTCTTTGAACTGGTCCTTCATGCGCCAAAATACTAACCTGTAGAGTCCGTAGAAATGGACCTACAGAGTTCATAGAAATTCTTAGACTTGTGCAAAATCAGAAAATGAATGGCCTAGAATAGCAGGGGAAGAAGGGGATTGATTTTTGGCCTGTTGGGCAAAAAATGGTCAACAGTTCCCATAAATAACTTTTTCATGTTCACACCAAAGATGACTGTCTATGTTGAATTATTTCTCACAACCAATATCTAATCCTTGAAATGGATCCATATTACTATTTTCACCTTGAGAGTCTTCATCAAAACCTATTGAAGGCCTATTTTCACTTGACTATAATTGA
Source organism: Torreya grandis (assembly GCA_037957365.1). Lineage (NCBI taxonomy): Eukaryota > Viridiplantae > Streptophyta > Pinopsida > Cupressales > Taxaceae > Torreya > Torreya grandis. Next base: position 155,468 of record JARHVA010003002.1, read on the forward strand.
CCATCATAAATAAATTTGGTTGTATATGTATTTTGATTATGTTGTATTCCTTCTCTTACTAACATTGGGTCTATTAATGGTTCTTCCATGTTGCTTATGATACATGAGATCTTATGAGTGAGTAGAGGTTTAAAACTCATCAATACCCCTACCTAAGAACCATTACATAGTCCTATAGATGACTATTCAAGATTATTTGACCATGTTTGTGATTTTAGGTCTAGCATTTCAACAATGGCATTCTTAAGACCAAAACCTCAATAAATAAACCAATCACCATGATTAAATAAGTTATAACTAGTGTACTATCTTGGATCTGAATTCACTCATAGGAAGATATATCTCTCCAACTATAAACAACCATCTGCAAACCTCAAAGGTGTTCATTTCTAGCACAACAAGATGTTTCTACTATTATATTTAGATTCACATGTGTAAAACTAGTCGGAAACAACATGAAAGGAGTTTTAATTATCTACATGACCATGTTCACTACATGGTTAACATAGACCAATATATATAGATGGGAAACTTCAAGACATTGGGAATGTGTAAGCTATTTGAAGTCATCAATAATCTTAGTGATTGTTCATAGATCATAGTGTTGGGTGAATATTTTGTCGTCAACTAACTGATGACAAAATGGGTATATCAACCATAGTATAAAGAGATTTATGCCACAAAAGTGTAGGTTTACCACATCTTAATGAGATGAATCTCTCCTCTCATCAAGGGGAGGTTCCCTATGAATTGCTAATATGATATATAGATATATATAAGTAAGCAGAAAATAATACTCAAGGTAGTATAACACCATCCATCTCTCTTTTTTCATAGATGATGTCCAAGGAATGAAAGAAGGAGGTCTCGGTCAGTGGCTGAAAGCATTCCTCTTCTTTCAGTAGTAACAAAGTCTACAAGGAAACCCACAAAAGCACAAAGTCTTCCGTTACCTCCTTCACTGCTTCATAACACATGTAATAGTAGAGTGAAACAAAGCTCAAAGTCTTTGTCTAAAACTACAATGGATAAAAGGGTCACCAAGATAAAATCAGCTCAAAGTCTTTCTTTTATCATTTAGAAACATCTTTAGATAATTTCAATACACACAATTTGCTTATTAAATTGAACAGATGAGAGATTATTAGGAAAGAGAACATAAGAGCTATTTCCTAAGTAACACAAATTACTTCAACACAAAGTCTGAAATTAACCTGTTTCTCCTTCATTTGACAAAATATGATTTACAAATTGAGCACAAAGTCTCAAGAAGTGTCTCAATTTTAGCAAAGTTTTTGTTCTCAATCATCCAGCCCATTTTACAAAAGAGGTTCCCTCTATATATAGGGAGAAACCTTCAAAATTGAAAAAAGATTAGAATATTAAAATATCTAGTCAAAGATGAGTCATCATTGACTTTGGGATATTTTTTGGATTTTTACATGTAATTACATATTACAAAAGTGCATGTACTTTTACATGACAAAAGTACATGAGAAGAAAGGAAGAAGAGAGAAAGGAAAAATGGTTCAACTCTTGCCACCAAACTTCTTTAGATGAGCATCATACATGGCGATAGATGCCTGAATTCTTATAATGTCTGGTGCAATGGTATTTTTGAAGATTACTTTGGCTCTGATTGTAGAGTCTTTCAATGTTGTGATTGCTTTGGCATGACTAGTTAACTTGGTTCTTAGATTATCCAGAGTTAACTAAGTATCTAAGATGTTATCCACAGAAGTTGTTGAAAATGCTTTCTCTTCGAAATCCCTTTAGATCATGCCTTTGAATTCTTGAATCATCTCTTCTGCTGAAAGAAATTGATTATCTCTAGAGGTGAGATCGCAAGGCAATTCCTCCAGTTTGTTCAACAGGCCTGTGTCACTTTTCTCACTAGCGTCTTTGGAAGACTTGAGATCTTCGATCAGCTCCTTAAGTACTTGGATCATGTATATCAGTGATTCTTTGATTTCAACATAAAAATCTTTGTTGGCAATGATGCTGATTGATACCAAGGTGTGTTTCTTTAGATCCTTCATCTCTACCCACTTGCTAAGATATTTATTTGTACTATTAATATCTTGAGAAATAAGAAAGATAAGGTCTTCTAAATCTGTCTTCATTTTCTTCATCTTCTCTATCTTCTCAACAACTTTTGTAAGCAAAGAAATTACTTATGTATGCATCTTTTCTATATAATCTTCAAGTAATTTTCCTTTCATGTAGGTTTTATCTGCTTTCTGGATAACAGGATCATCTATGGAAAAGGCTTCTGGGGTCACTACTTCAGGAGCAAGAGTGAATTTCCTGACTACCGTAGTCAATTGTTTTGACTTTGCCTTATAATAATCTTTCATCTCCTTTTTTTGTCAAATTTTTGGACCATGATATCCACTGCTGACTGTAGGTCACTCTTTGCACCCTTGTGAGTGACTTTCCCCATCTCAACACAAGAAATGGAATAGCTGCTCATGTCAAAATCCTCTAGGGTTACATCCTATGGAGGTTTAGCTATCTCTAGAAATTTGTGCCCCTTTTCCTCAACCATTTTTGAAAGGATCCTTAGTTTCTTAGGGGTCTTAGCTTTCACTGAGACTATTTTGCCAAAATCAAAGTCATCTATAGAGATGGCTTGCTTTTTCCTTTTGGGTGTGAAAGTTGATAACCAAGGTGGGAGAGCAGAAGCACTTACCATGGCAACAGTACCTGTAGCTGGTGTCACTGGGGTAATGTTTGCATTGCTAGTGGGAACAACGGGCACAGTGGGTGTAACAAGTGAAACTGTATCGACTGATAGCTGGTCAATGGTGAAACTTTCTCTGATATTGAAAGAAGGAGATGAGAGACTAGGGATAGAACTTGAGGAGCGAAGACCGTCTCTAAAAGCACCTTGAGGATCGCCAACATAAATCTAGAAGGAGAGCCAGCTCCAAAAGAAGGAACACTAATGGGAGAAAGAGGTGAAAGAGATGCCACAGGGGATTGAGATGATGAAGAAGAAACCCATACAAGTGGTTGTGCCCCTTCCTAGGGAGAGAGAGTGTTAGTTCTCTATTGCTCTATAGGCCTATCATTTGTCTCCATCTACTTTGCTACCTATTCTTGAGTGCTTTGTTGTCCAACCTCCTTAGCCATTGATTTTGGCTCCTCAGCAACCTTCGATTTCTTAGACACAAAGATGATTCTAGGATTGTGAGGCCTAGATGGAGAAGGAATGTTGCCTTTATTCTTATTTCTATTCTCTTCCCTCTTCCTTGTTTCTTCCTAGAATTCAACCTCTGATCCTGTGATGAATTCCTTCAATGTGATTCCTTTGGCTGCTAGCCAATCATTGGTGTTAGCCAATATTAGTTCAAATCTCTTTTTTAAAGAAGTCAATTCTTTTTGGGACCACTGAATTTAAAATAGAGGAGAGTTAGCAACTTTTTCAGCCAATTATCTATTGTTAATTATGTTATTATCATCAACTAGACTGGGGGGAATATTTGCAAGCCCTAGATATTCAATCTACTCTAGAATTAGCCTGCTATAGTCCATCCTTTTGGTTTCTTCCACTATTCTCAAGTCTACCCAGATGTCCTCAATCATGGGTTCATGGAACTGAGTCTTTCTTCGGATCATATCCTTGACACCCCTGTAGTCAAAATTGGACCTTCTCTTGAACTGCTTCATGGTGACCAATTAAATTTCCATCTCCATTACCCTCACTTTGGGGGTAGTCAAAACTGAGTATCTACCAATTTCTATTAGAAATTTGAAACCTGGCTTTTTTAGTTCAATTTTCTTAGCGTGTACGACAATAATCTACCTACACAGCTCCATTAGGACTAATTTATTAGATAGAAATCGAGGGAGCATGTAGGGATAGCCTTGGAAAAAGCCAACCCATAGATAGCAAAAGGAGGGGAATTGTAAAAACATACAACCAAAATCATTGAGGACCATCTAGAATTCATTTGATACTCTTTTTTGTTCTAGTTGAGGATTGAAAAGGCACAAAAACACTGCAAAGAAGGCATCATTTACCCTCTTAAAGTGATGGATTGATCTATTTAGTGTCAGCTGAGGGTAATATGAATAAACTGGGATGGTTCTTCTATCTTCTTTTGTTGTCAAACCTAGAAAGGTTTAGATTGAGGCTGAGATAAATGACTTGTAGAATTATTTTGATAAAGGGATAAATCCATTTATAGAATTGGGAAGAAGATGGTAGACCTCATACTCTACTGAGAAGGGTAATTAAGTCACCAACTTCTTCTATAAAATCACTTCTCGAAAAATTCCATGGCTATCTAGACAAGTTGGCTCTGGGAGTCTTGAGCCATCTATTATTCATCACCTTTTTCACCCTCTCAGGATCTTTGTCATATTCTTTTTGTGCTTCAAAGAAGTTAGTTTTTAGCACTTCAGTAGCAGGAGGGCACATAAAGAGTTTATCAATAAATTTAGTGCCTAGTAAAATTATCGTGTTACCACTGACATCTGACACTGACTTGGTCTCTCTGTTATAGAACTAGGTGCATTGGAGGATGAACTCTATGTGATGCACTGCTATAGGGAAAGAGGAGACTAGGTGGATGTTTCTCTCAATGATTTTTTTCATCTCTGAGCTCGGGTTGGTCGCCTTGGTTCTCTCCATGAACTCGGCCATATCCACGTGGCCGATCTCTATATATCTAATGTCATCGATATTAGAAGTGACCGAGGTGATTGGGAAAACACCTTGATATTGGTACTTCATGGCCTTCAACTTCTTTGAAGAAGTTTTAGTCATTAGGATGAGCCTTTTTTGAGAAGGTGCCAATGAATGAGAATCCTCAAGGGGTACTGTGATAAGAATCATGATCGTGCAATTAGAAAAAAATAGGCAAATTAGAGAATTTTCACATTGGGTGATCATGACCAAGGAAGGGCACTTGACAGGGTCGAGGTGATAATGGGTTGAAAAGTGAGAGGAAAAAGGGGAGGAGGTGAAAAAAGGGAAAAAATAAAAATTTCTCCAGAGTTAGAGAAAATAGAAAAAAAGGATGCAAGGGTGGCAAAATTTGCCACCCTATCATGTGGGATGGTCTGCATGCATAGGTGGAAAAATTTGCCACTTGTGCATGTGAGATACAAAAATGCACAGGTAGCAAAATTTGCTGCCCTTACACTTAGGTGTAATGGCAACAAAATTTTCCATCGATGCATCTTGGTCAGGCAGACCTGCATCGACGGCAAAATTTGCCACCGATACAAGAGAGAGGGGGGCACTTTGTTAGGGCAACAAAATTTGCTACCCTTACAGGTAGTAAGAAGGCTTGGAAAAGAATGAAGGGTGGTGAAAATTATCGCTCTAACATGGATGAAGAGGATGGGGTAACCGAACAGGGAGGAAGGGAAGAGGAGGAAAGGAACACGGTGGGAAGAGGAAGGTTGAGGGGAAAAAGGAAAATGAACAATAACAAAAACACAACCAACAAAGAGACTAGTAAAAACAAAGGAAGAACATGAAATAAAATGCAAAAATAGAGACCTACCTAGAAAATGGCATGTGATGAGAAGTAAAATCCAAAAAATACTTCTTTCTGCTTGCTAGATCATCTAGAGGCAGAGAGTAGGAGGAGAATCAAAAGAAATAAATCAAAATGGGGTCAAAAATGAATTAAATGAGGTAAAAAATGGCCCCAACCACTCGATGTGTGCAACCATAAATGTTGCACATAAAAAATGAGGTAGTGTAGGGGCAGCAAAATTTGCCGCCCTTGCATTCTAGATGCAGGGGTGGAAAAATTTGCCGCTCCTACATTTTGGATGCAAGGGTATAAAAATTTGTCGCTCTTACATGGAAAAGGAGAAAAATGCATTGTCGACAAAATTTGCCGCCTATGAATGAAAATCAAAGGAAAAAGACTAACCCTAAAAAAAGGGAGATTTGTCCCTTGGTCACATCGAGACCGTAACAACCTTTGCATTTTGGGGAAAATGTAACAAGGAGACATTACGAACCTTGAACGATGCTAGTTGAGTAAAAATGAGAACAAGAAAAACCCATCTCAAAAAAAAAACTTAGAGAGAAAAAGGCGAAATAGACAAGTTTCGTAAGGGGTTGTTCCAAAAATGAGTTGAACTGATTTGAAAAACAACAACTAGCTCCTATTGGGGAACTTTCATTCAATCAAATTGATCAATAAAAGTAGAAACCAGTCTCTAAGTGCCTTCATCCAAGCCATTGGGCTACGGAGTCATGCTAAAAATTAAGGAAAACAAATAAAATGTAAAAACTATACAAATATACAAGTGGATCCATCTAAACTTTAAGGATTGAAATGTTTCAGATGCTGTCCACTGTGGGGTAGTACAAATGGTGCTCCATCTTGATACTCTAGCAAGAAGATATTCTCACCACAGAGTTGTCAAATGGTAAACGGACCTCTCCACAAAGAGTCAAATTTGTCGTGCATTCCCTTCAGTTCTCTCCTCTTGTCCCACAACAAGACTTGATCTCCAATTTGAAAATCATGAACCTTAGCCCTTTTGTCAAAAAATTTGTTTACTTAATTCTGATGTGCCATAATCTGGTCCACCACCATGGTTCACTGCTCATTCAATTCGGTTAGACACATGATCCTTTTGTCAATTGAATTTTTGAAGGTTGAATCTTTGATTGCTTTGGCTAACTTGAGTGCTGGTAGTTCTAGAGTGATAGGTATCTCTGCATTCAAGCCATATAGAAGTTGAAATGGTGACATGCCTATGGCCCTCTTGGATGTAATTCTATTTGTCCATAAAGCATTAAACAGTGCTTTGTGCCAAGTTCTCTGATTATCATCTACCAATTTCTTGATAATAGTGACCAGGTTCTTATTGCTCGATTTTGCTTGGCCATTTCTCTATGGGAAATAATCTGAAGTATGGGATAGGGTAATTCCATAATAAAAGTAGAATAGCGTAATTTCATGTGAAGAGAAATAGGTTTTATTATTTGTTACAATTTTAAGTGGAACCCCAAACTGGGAGATGATATTTTTCTTGAGAAAATTGCACACCACTTCAGATGTAGCGTGCTTGGTTGGGATGGCTTCCACCCATTTGGTAAAGTAATCAATTACCATGAAGACATAATCATGTCCAACGCTTGAAGATGGATTAACTATGCCAATGAAGTCAATACCCCACTATTGAAAAGGCTCTTTGATTATTACTGGCTTAAGGGACAATGCGGCCAGTTTAGGCTTTCTGATGAACTGCTAACACAATTCACATCTACGCACCCATTTGTAGGCATTTTGAAATAGTGTAGGCTAATAGTACTTAGCTCGCATAATTTTTTGCACTGTCACTAGTGCAAAAAAATGTCATCCACAAGCCAAATTGTGAAAAGACTAAAATTTTATCTTGTTGTACCTTATTGACACAATGAAGAAATACTCCATCCAGGCTTCTTTTATACAAACCATTATCCCACAAAACATAGCTAGCAGCCTTTAGTTTAACATTCTATTTTTATTTATAGGAGAGATGAGTAGGACACTCACCATAGGTCAAAAAATGGGTGATGTTAGAATACCTCTCATTAGTAGTGGTAACAAAGAGGACCATAGGCATGTCTTTGATCTCCATTTCTTTGTTTTCTACTTCCTTGGAAATGTTGTAAAAAATCAATTGACAAAGACCCTTTCCTCGCATAAGATTGGTAGGTTTGATGTCTAGATCAAACTCCTAAATCATGGAAATCCAATTACCCCTCTTCATACCAAACTCTTGTTGAGTCAAAATGGACTTCATGGTTGTATCAGGCACCAAAACTTTAGTATGTGAGTTTAGGATATAAAACCTAAAATATTTAACTACTTTGACCACCACATATGCATGCTTCTCCATGTTTGAATATTTCAGCTCATGAGCTTTGAGTGGATAACTCATGAAAGAAATAAGAGATTTGACACCTTCTTGGTTTTTTTGAACTAAAATAGTTGAGAGTGTATGTTTAGAAGCATAACTATATATTTTGAAGTTTTTGGTGTAGTCTGGACAAACCAGAATTGGTGCATGAGCGATTGCTTCTTTGATGTCTTTAAATGCTGATTTGCCCTCTATAGTCCATTTGAAGGTAGCTTTGCCTTTCATCATATTGACAATGTGGTGAGTTTTCTCAGTGAACTTAGGGATGAACCTTCAAAAAAATTCACCTTTTTGAAGAAAGAGTGAACCACAGTTTTACTGGTAGGCAGAGTAAGCTCTTGGATGGACTTGACTCTTTTCAAGTCAATTTTAATACCTTATTGGGACACAATGTGTCCGAGAAGTTTCCCTTTTGTCACCCCAAAGATAGATTTTTTGGGATTTAGAGAAATACCATTTTGATGACAACGTTCCAATATTCTTTTCAAATGGTGGACATGGTTAGAATGATGAAAATACCATCAAATCATCTAGGTATATTATAATGAACTTACTCATTTCATCCTTGAAAGTGAGGTCCATTGATCTTTGAAATGTGGCACCTGCATTTATCAGACTGAAAGACATTCTTCAATAAGTGAAGGTGCCCCAAGGTGTGGTGAAGGCAGTCTTATGCTGATCTACTTTTCCAACTTCAACCTGATTATACCCTGAGAAATTGTCCAGCATTGATAACATCTTTGAACCTGTCACCATCTGCAGAACTTGATCCATGATAGGGAGAGGGTAGTTATCTTTTAAAGATAACTGATTCAAGTTTTTGAAATCTACATAGATTCAAATTTCACCATTCTTGTTTCTCACAGGCACTATATTAGAGATCCAGGTGGGGTGATGGATTGGGATAATTATCTTGACATCAAGCATTTTTTGTATCTCAGATAAAATGGTACCTGATATTTTTGGATTATATTGCCTAGACTTTTTCTTGTAAGGCACTGAGTTAGCCTTAAGAGGAATGTCATGGTGAATTTCATCAGGCCTGAGTGATTTTATATTGTCATAGGAATATGATAAAACATCTATATATTGGTAGAGTAGAGTAGCGAACTTGAATCTCTCCTCAGGAGTGCAGCATTTCCCAATGTTCACCATCTTAGGATCTCCCTTGGTTCCCAAATTTATTTGGTCAAAATTTTGAGACGAGTTTTAATCCATTCACTGTTGTTTGATGAACTTGTCATGGTTATCAAACAATTTCCTTAGAGAAACTAGGCCTTTGGGAATCTTATTCCCCTTAAGCTACAGAAACTCCTCATCTGCGTCTGTATTTGGCTCAGAAGTTGTCTCACATTTCTAAAGTTCACTACCTTAAAAGTGCAGTTGTTTGAAGCTGTCCTTTTGCTCTAAGAAGGCAATGATTTGATTATCATTGTTGAACACTTGCCAATGGCTAGCATTATCAGGTACACTTGGTCGAAAGACTAGTTTAATAGTGTACTTGTTTCTTTCAAAGTCTGGGTGGGGAACTAAGAGAGTAGTAGAAATAGCTAATGCATCCACCTGATCATTGAATTCTCTTAGAATGGCAGAGATGCTAAAAGCATCAATTTTTTTGATCTGGTGCCAAACTAGATTGTGATAGTGGCGCAATATTTAATTCTTGATTTGATAGAGGTTCCTTACCTAACAAACCACCAATTTAGCATCCCCTTTAGCATGAAAGAGTTTAATGCCTTTTTTTAATAGCTTGCAATCCAAGCAATAGGGATTCATACTCAATTGTGTTATTGGTGTTGTTGAACTGCAACTTGTATGACAAAGGAATAATATCTCCTTGAGGAGATACCAACACAACTCCAGCTCCTAAACTGGTAGAGGAGTAGCTGCCATTGAATTCTAAAATCCATACCTCACTAAACACTGCTTTTTCTTTGAAAACTTCTTCATTTGGAGGAAGAGACCCTACCATGCATTCATTTTGCTTTACTGATCCTCTTGCTGTGTCAGTTAAACACATTTCTAAGCTATTACCTGTAAGATTTTCGTTGGATGCCTCATGAACCTCGTCTATAGATAGGAAGTGGTTACCCATGCCCAAAGACTCAAATAAAATTTGAGCTTCTAGTGCTGACAATCGGGTGACTACATATTTTGCCTCTTTTTTAGGAAGTAATCTCTTCATAATACCTTGAATTGGGATCCTTGCCTCTGACAAGTTTATGCTTAGCTCACCTCCAACATCTTTGCAAAAATTCTATCCAAGAAGGATGTTGTAAGAGGTCAGAACATCAGCCACCATAACCATCATTTTTATCCTCTTTTCTGGAAAAGCTGCGAACACAAATTGGGCATCTTTTATTTGACCGAGGAGTGGGACTTGCTTGTTTTCCATAAAAAAATACCTCCCAAAATTTTTAGTCAAAGTTAGACTAAGGGAATCTGCCACCTTGGCAGGCATAACATTATCATAAGCTCTGGAGTCTATTATGCAATTACTCAACTTATAACCATTTATCAGCAGGAAAACATAAAAAGATTCTATTTCTCTAGGAGAAAAAGGGGGAGTCACAACAAGATTATTTTGTGTGGATGTATCCTTGGGAGAGTAATGAATTGCCTTTGAAGAATCTTGTCCTATGGGGACGGCTTTATTTTTTACATATTCTGCCAACCTATCAAACTGTTCAGGATTGGCTCTCAAATACTCCATCTCAGTCATTTGAATCTTAGTCTTTCTAGCATGATCAATTATATCAAATAATTGAAATGAATTTAAGATAGAAGAAGAGGGCACATCATTTTGATCTTTAGTGGGTGTGGCACTGGTATGAGAAATAGAGGTGAAAGATACGAGACAGTTTGAGGTACTTACTTTTTTGTTAGTTCCTTGATCTTTTGGTTGGGGAGGCAATGGAGTCCCTCGTTTGGTGATGGAGACCACTAGTTAAGATTTTTCTTCTACTTTATCTTTGTCAGTTTATGGATCTGACTAGTTTTGAGATATGGTAAAAATAGCATAGGATCTATCAAACCCTTCTCCTTTACTTCCAGCTTCATCTTGGTAATCTAGGAAACCGATATTGGAGTTGCTAGCTAATTCTTCTTCCTACTCTCTGAAGAGATTAGCATCATCTTGTTGGTCCAACTCAGGTTGGAGTGAAAAGTCATGTTCAGCCTCCAGGTAACCAACCACTGAATTGGTAAGTGCTACTTCAATGGCAAGTTTCCCCTGAGGGGGAGGCAGGCAATTTGGTTGCCCTTGGTTTTGGGCAGCATTACCCTAATATTTTTGATTATGAAATGTTCTCATTGGCATATCTCGATAAGTGGGGGTAGACATACCTTGGGCCATTTGTCTTTTCAAAGCTATCAGCTCATTTTTCAACTTTTGCACCATAAGATCTGTAGTGCCTATAGAAGAACTTTTAGCAGATGAAGAAAATCTATTTTTATTGGAGTCTTTTTTGATCTTTCCTGCCAGAATAAGATCATCTTCAATCTCAGTAGCCAAATTTTGAGCCAATGGTAGATCCATAGGGCCATCCCACCTCAATAGGAAACTTACTTTGGGAAGTTGCGAGTTGATAAAAAAACACTTGAGATTCTCTGGTGTGGGCTGAGTGATGGTAGGAATCTAGTTTCTAAACTTATTGAATTTGGCTATGGAATCCCTCATGGGCTCATGGGGTTCCTTCTTCATCTACATAAGCTGAGCTAACAAGGTGTGCACATCTTCAACAGGTTTAAACCTAGCTTCAAATTTGGACTTGAGTGTATTCCAGTCAGTTATAGTTCGAGCTTGAAGGTGGTAAAACCAATTTGTGGCAATACCTTACAGAGTTTCTAAAAAAAGTCTCACTGCTATGTCTTCGAATTCCACACTAATTACGTCGCATGCTATTGAGAAGGTGGCAATATGTTCATCGGGGTGAACCTTCCCATCACCAAAAAACTTGATTTTTTTTATAGAACTACGAGGTAGTTCGTATAAGGGTGGGGTCAAATTGAGAGGGCCAATTTTTTTTTCTCACAGACCTTGAGCCATTATGATAGGATGATTAAATGGCAGGATAATAAATCTTGGTGGGGTCAATAAAGACAAAGCCTTCCCAATATTGAGGCTAGAAGCTTCACCAGGTATGGGAGATCTGGCATTGGTAGGAGGGAAGCTCCTAGTTCACTGAAGACAAGATGATGGAGGGGAAATCTCAAAATTAGTTTGCCGCACCAACTCAAATACAAGATCAACAATACCCTAAGCTCTCTGGCCTTGTATATATGATGGATCTACCAGAGTGTCAAATGAAAAAGGAACTAAAACTACTTCAAGTTGAAGCTTGAGGCTTGAAAATGCACGTTTGTTTCTCCAGCAGAGTCACCAAAAGCTATTGGGTGAATATTTTGTCATCAACTAATTGATGACAAAATGGGTATATCAAGCACAGTATAAGGACCTTTATGTCACAAAAAGTGTAGGTTTACCATATCTTAATGAGATGAATCTCTCCTCTCATCAAGGGGAGGTTCCCTATGAATCGTTAATATGCTATATAGATATATATAAGTAAGCAAAAAATAATACTTAGGGTAGCATAACACCATCCATCTCTCTTTTTTTAGAGATGATGTCCAAGGAATGAAAGAAGCAAGTCCCGGTTAGTCACTGAAAGCATTCCTCTTCTTTTAGGAATGGTATCTAGCACAGAGCAAAAAATCTCTTGAAGTAGTAACAAAGTCCACAAGGAAACCCATGAAAGCACAAAGTCTTCTGTTACCTTCTTCATTGCTTCGAAACACACGTAATAGTAGAATGAAACAAAGCTCAAAGTCTTCATCTAAAACTACAATAGATAAAAGGGTCACGAAGATAAAAGTAGCTCAAAGTCTTTATTTTATCCTTTAGAAATGTCTTTAGATAATCTCAATACACACACTTTGCTTATTAAATTGAACAGATGAGAGATTATCAGAAAAGAGAACATAAGAGCTATTTCCTAAGTAACACAAATTACTTCAACACAAAGTCTGAAATTAACCTGTTTCTCATTCATTCAACAAAATATGATTTACAAATTGAGCACAAAGTCTCAAGAAGTGTCTCAATTTTAGTAGAGTTTTTTCTCTCAATCATCCAACCCATTTTACAAAAGAGGTTCCCTCTATATATAGGGAGAAACTTTCAAAATTGAAAAAAGATTAAAATATCTAGTCAAAGATGAGTCATCGTTGACTTTGGGATATTTTCCAAATTTTTACATGTAATTACATATTAGAAAAGTGCATGTACTTTTACATGACAAAAGTACATGAGAAGAAATGAAGAAGAGAGAAAGGAGAAATGATTCAACTCTTGCCATCAGACTTCTTCAGAAGAGCATCATACATGGCGATAGATGCCTGAATTTCTATACTGTCTGGTGTAATGGTATTTTTGAAGATCACTTTGGCTTTGATTGTAGAGTCTTTCAATGTTGTGATTGCTTTGGCATGACTAGTTAACCTGGTTCTTAGATTATCCAGAGTTAATTGAGTATCTAAGATGTTATCTGTAGAAGTCATTAAAAATGCTTTCTCTTCAAAATCCCTTCAGATCTTGCCTTTGAATTCTTGAATCATCTCTTCTGCTAAAAGAAATTGATTATCTCTAGAGGTGAGATCGCAAGGCAATTCCTATAGTCTATTCAACAGGTGTATGTCACTTTTCTCACTAGCGTCTTTGGAAGACTTGAGATCTTTGATTAGCTCCTTAAGTGCCTAGATCCTTTATATTAGTGATTCTTTGATTTCAACATAAAAATCTTTGTTGGCAATGATGCCGATTGATACCAAGGTGTGTTTGTTTAGATCCTTCATCTCTACCCACTTGCTAAGATATTTATTTGTACTATCAATATCTTGAGAAATAAGAGAGACAAGGTCTTCTAAATCTGTCTTCATTTTCTTCATCTTCTCTATCTTCTCAACAACTTTTGTAAACAAAGAAATTCCTTGTGTATGCATCTTTTCTATATAATCTTCAAGTACTTTTCCTTTCATGTAGGTTTTATCTACTTTTTGGATAACAAGATTATCTATGGAAAAGGCTTCTGGGGTTGCTGCTTCAGGAGCAAGAGTAAATTTCCTAACTATCATGGTCAATTATTCTGCCTTTGCCTTATAATAATCTTTCATCTCTTTTTCTTTGTCAAATTTTTGGACTATGATATCCATTGCTGACTATAGGTCGCTCTTTGCACCCTCATGAGTGACTTTCCCCAACTCAACACAAGAAATGGAATAAATGCTCATGTTAAAATCCTCTAGGGTTGCATACCATGGAGGTTTAGCTATCTCTAGAAATTTGTGCCCCTTTTCCTCAACCATTTTTGAAAGGATCCTTGGTTTCTTAGGGGTCTTAGCTTTCACTGACACTATTTTTCCAAAATCAAAGTCATCTATAGAGATGGCTTGCTTCTTCCTTTTGGGCATGAAAGTTGATAACCAAGGTGGGAGAACAAAATCACTTACCATGGCAATAGTCCCTACAGCTAGTGTCACTAGGGTAACATCTGCACTGTTAGTGGGAACAATGGGCGCAGTGGGTGTAACAAGTGAAATTGTATCGGCCGTTGGCTGGTCAATGGCAAAACTTTCTCTGATATTGAAAGATGGAGATGAGAGACTAGGGATAGAACCTGAAGAGTGAATAACATCTCTAGAAGTGCCTTGAGGATCACCAAACATAAATCTAGAAGGAGAGGCGGCTCTAGAAGAAGGAGCACTGATGGGAGAAAGAGGTGAAGGAGATGCCACAGGGGATTGAGGTGATGAAGAAGAAACCCCTACAAGTGGTTATGCCCCTTCTTGGGAAGATAGAGTCTCAATTATCTATTGCTCTATAGGCCTATCATTTGTCTCCATCTGCTCTGCTGCCTGTTCTTGAGTGCTTTGTTCTCCAACCTCCTTAGTCATTGATTCTGGCTCCTCAGCAACCTTCAATTTCTTAGACACAAAGATGATTCTAGGCTTGTGAGGCCTAGACAGAGAAGGAACGTCACCTTTATTCTTGGTTCTATTCTCTACCCTCTTCCTTGTTTCTTCTTGGAATTCAACCTCTGATCTTGTGATGAATTCCTTCAACGTGATTCCCTTGGCCTTTAGCCAATCATTGGTGTTAGCCAATATTGGTTCGAATCTCTTTCCTAAAGAAGTCAATTCTTTTTGAGACCACTAAATTAGAGGAAGAGGAGAGTTAGTGACATTTTTAGCCAGGTATCTACTATTAATTATGTTCTTATCATCAATCAGACTGGGAGGAATATCTGCAAGCCCTAGATATTCAATCTACTCCAGAGTTAGCCTGTTGTAGTCCATCCTTCTGATTTCTTCCACTATTCTCAAGTCTACCCAGATGTCCTCAATCATGGGTTAATGGAACTGAGTCTTTCTTTGGATCATATCCTTGACACCCCTATAGTCAAAATTGGACCTTCTCTTGAACTACTTCATGGTGACTAGTTGCATTTCCATCTCCATTACCCTCGCTTTGGCGGCAGTCAAAACTGAGTATCTACTAATTTCTATTAGGAACCTAAAACTTGGCTTTTTTAGTTCCATTTTCTTAGCGTGTATGATAATAATCTACCTACACAGCTCCATTAGGAATAATTTATTAGATATAAATTGAGGGAGCATGTAAGGATAGCCTTGGAAAAATCTAACCCGTAGATAGCAAAAGGAGGGGAATTGTCAAAATATATAGTCAAAATCATTGACGACCATCTAGGCTTCATCTGATACTCTTTTTTGTTCTAGCTGAGGATTGAAAAGGCACAAGAACACTATGAAGAAGGCATCATTTACCCTCTTAAAGTGATAGATTGATTCTTTTAGTGTCAGCTGAGGGTAATATGAATAAACTAGGGTGGTTCTTCTGTCTCCTTTTGTTGTCAAACCTAGAAAGGTTTGCATTGAGGCTGTGATGTACACTAAGTACGGAGTCATATAAAACTTTGAAGTAGTAGACACTTTTGTCAACTACTCATGAAGGGTGTTGCTAATCTGCTCACCCCTGAAGATGACTTGTTTCCCTTGTAGAATTATTTTGATAAAGGGATACATCCATTCATGGAATTGAGAAGAAGATGGTAGACATCATACTCTTCTGAGAAGAGTAATTAAGTCACCAAATTATTTTATGAAATAACTTCTCAAAAAATTCGATGGCCATCTAAACATGTTGGCTTTGGGAGTCTTGAGCCATTTGTTAGTCATCACCTTTTTTGCCCTCTCAAGATCTTTGTCATACTCTTTCTGTGCTTCAACGAAGTTGATTTTTAGCACTTTAGTAAAAGGAAGGCACATGAAGACTTTATCAATAAATTTAGTGTCCATTTAAATTATCGTGTTGCCACTGGCATCTAACATTGACCTAGTCTCTCTGTTATAGAACTGGGCGCACTGGAGGATGAACTCTGTGTGATGCACCGCTATAGGGAAAGAGGAGACCAGGTGCATGTTTTTCTCAATGATTCTTTTCATCTTCAAGCTTAGGTTGGTTGCCTTGGTTCTCTCCATGAACTCGGCCATATCTACATGGCCGATCTCTGTATCTCTAATGTCATCGACATTAGAAGTAACTGAGGTGATTGGGAAAACACCTTGATACTGGTACTTCATGGCCTTCAACTTCTTTGGAGAAGTTTTAGTCATTGGGACGAGCCTTTGTTGAGAGGGCATCAATGAATGAGAATCCTCAAGGGGCATTGTGATAAGAATCATGATTGTGTAATTATAAAAAAATGGGCAAATTAGGGAATTTGCACGTCAGGTGATCATGACCAAGGAAGGGCACTTGATAGGATCGAGGTGATAGCAGGTTAGAAAGTGAAAGGAAAAAGGGGAGGAGGCAAAAAAAGGGAAGGAATGAAAATTTCTCTGGAGTTAGAGAAAATGGAGAAAAAGGATGCAAGGGTGGTGAAATTTGCCACTTGTGCATGTGAGATAAAAAAATGCACAGGTGGCAAAATTTGCTACCCGTGCATGCATGGAGGAGAAGGTGTAAGGGTGGCAAAATTTATCGCCCTTGCACTTAGGTGTGACGATGAAAAAATTTGCCACTGGTGCATCTTGGTCAGGCTAATCTACATCTGTGGCAAAATTTTCCACCAATACAAGAGAGAGGGGGGGTGCTTTGTTAGGGCAGAAAAATCTACCACCCTTATAGGTAGTAAGAAGGCTTGGAAAATAAGGAAGGGTAGTGAAAATCACCACCCTAACATGGAGGAAGAGGATGGGGTAGCCGAATGGGGAGGAAGGGAAGAGGAGGAAAGGAGCACATTTGGAAGAGGAAGGCTGAGGGGAAAAAGGAAAATGAACAACAACAAAAACACAACCAACAAAGAGAAGAGCAAAAACAAAGGAAGAACATGAAACAAAATGCAAAAATAGAGACCTACCTAGAAAATGGCACACGATGAGAAGTTGAATAAAAAAATGCTTCTTCTCGCTTACTGGATTGTCCAGAGGCAGAGAGCAGGTGGAGGATCGGAAGAAATAAATCAAAATGGTGTCAAAAAGAATTAAATGGGGCAAAAAATGGCCCCAACCACTCGACATGTGCAGCCATAAATGTCGCGCATGAAAAATGAGGCAGTGTAGGGGTGGCAAAATTTGCCGCCCTTGCATTCTAGATGCAGGGGTGGAAAAATTTGTTGCTCCTAGATTTTGGATGCAAGGGTGACAAAATTTTCCACTCCTGCATGGAGAAGGAGAAAAATGCATTGTCAGCAAAATTTGCCACTCATGAATGAAAGTCGAAGGAAAAAGACTAACCCTGGAAAAAGGGAGATTTGTCCCCTAGTCGCATCGAGACCATAACAACCTTTGAATTTTGGGCAAAACATAACAAAGAGACATTATGAACCTCAAGCGATGCCAGTTGAGTAAAAATGAGAACAAGAAAAACCTGTCTCAAAAAAAGAACTTAGAGAGAAAAAGGCAAAATGGATAAGTTTTGCAGGGGGTTATTCTAAAAATGAGCTAAACTGATTTGGGAAACAACACATAGTACACCAAACTAAAAACCATTTCCATGGAATGAGATCTCATTAGGATTAATAACTACCACCAAATAAAGTCATCTCAACTTCTTTTTTCTTGGTCATACTAAAAAAAAATCGTTAACCTATTTGACCTTGTCTAAGATAGTGATGAAGGAGAAGAATTGGTTTTGCTTAGTTTTGGTCTTATCAAATCTTCCCAAGCCTAAAAATGACTTGTGGGAATCTAATGAGACCCTCCTGAAGCCTCCCCACATGCCAAGTGGTTGTCCTTATTCGTACAACTTCCTAAACTTACTTGTTTTGTAGTGATCTCCTCTTTTCCACATTGAACTTGCATTTGTTCAGTTTCAAATTGACTACTGGCACTTAATTGACACCTTAGACCTTAGAAAACACTTTGACATTTATCCTTTCATGAAAATTATGTAAAACTTACCATAGAATGAGCAAAAGGTGACCTAAAGGAAAATTAGGACAATGACACAAATGACTAAGGTGAAACATATTAAGTGACCTCAAACATGGCCATGTGACCATTTTATGACTTAACAAGACACTATAGAAAGTTTTATCGTATAGTGGGTTGACCTAATTTTACCTAGGGTAAAATTTGGTCAATATTAAAATACCATAAAAAAGATATAAACCCATAATATGCCTCCAACATATTATTTAGAATTATAATTTTACATCCAAGTGCTCTCATCACATTCTCATACACACATCTCAATTTAATATTGAGTGTGTAATTCATTTATATCTCATAGTGATGCACCTAGTACTTCATGCATGGAGACCCATTATCTAGTGATATCTCAAACACCCTACTATCTAAGATGCCTAGTTCTTCTAGCATCACAGATATTAAATGAATTCCTTAAAGGAATGTTATCCCTTTTTGGTCTAATTCCTTCACTACCATTTTCACCTCTATTGCAATATAATATAGATTATGTCCTTTGATGTAGGTACCTAATGAGTTTCTAGTATTAGCTTCAAGATGATCATATGTGTTTCAACCTAGGTAACCAAATTATTGATATCATCTTAGATCATAATAAAACCTCATATTTTCAACTTAAAATATTAAAAATCTCAACAACATTTTAGGTGTCCCCTTACTACCACACACATATATTCTACTTCATTATATTCACAAGAGAGGCATTTATATTTCATCCTGCAAAGTACATTCACCCTTTATGTCTGAACAACAACCAATTTTTTGATTTATTAAGTTTCTTGAAATAAGATGTCATAAAGCTAAAATACTCTAGTTTTTTCCAAGATTTTTCTAATCAAAACCTTGATATCCTTTATTCTATGAAATTCCAACTCTTCCTTTAAAAAAAAAATTACATAATTTTCCTTCTTATGATTGAAATCTTCAATCAGACAAATCCCATATTTTATATCCAAATTTTCTCCATTTTGCTTTGAATCTGAGTATCCCATTAATGTGATCATAAATTGAACCATAAAATTATTTTCCTTTGTATAATTTAGTGACTTCATAAATTTTACCTGTATCTTCTCCTCCTGATTGTTATTAAGATGAGTCACTTATCGAATTTAAGCTAGTCTTCTCACTCTCCGAATTTAC